>JAJALE010000847.1:0-283803 GCA_022627125.1 Fusarium chuoi
ACCCTAACCCTAACCCTAACCCTAACCCTAACCCTAACCCTAACCCTAACCCTAACCCTAACCCTAACCCTAACCCTAACCCTAACCCTAACCCTAACCCTAACCCTAACCCTAACCCTAAAATAACCCTTAATACATAAAGCCTTATTATATAAGCTCTTTTAGTTACTCTTTATTTTTAGAAGTCTAAGCTTACTTTATAGAAATATAACTCTTTCCAGTCTTCTTTACTTTACTTAATAGAAAACCATTCTAGTATTAGTTATATAGATAAATATTATACTTAATCTCTCTTTTAACTTAATATACTTTATAATTAGGTTAGTAGCCACTTATTAAACCTATTATATATTCTCTCTTAATATTAGTCTAATCCCTACATTATAATAGCAGAACTACTAGGTCTTGCCTCTATAATTCTAGCGCTAGCTACTTTTATATTAAAAATAAGTATTATACTTTATAATAATATTAAAAGTTTCTATAGCTATCTTAAGAAGGTTAAAGACCTTTTAGAAGAGCTATATTTATTAAAGGAGGTCTTAGAAATACTTATAAAAACGGTTAGAGCTGCAGTTAAGGCAGACTTTTTAGTGCTTAAGATCTCTTTACAGTAATGCAGGGAAGCTTATAAAGAATTCAGTATTAAGTTAGTAAAGTGCTCTATATAATCTAGTATAGATTAAACCAGTTTTTATAACTAGGCTAAGATAAAGTATATAGGGGAAGATATTAATGGCTTTTAGCAGCAGCTAGCTAGCTATAAGTTTATAATTAATATAGCCCTTATAGATACAACCCTATAAGCTCTTAAGAATTAATAACTAGAGATCTAAACAGACTTCTAATAGATTATATAGGCATATATTATCTATTATAACCGAGAGACTAGAAAGTTATAAAGAGCTAATTAAAAATATAACTGATGATTTAGAGACTTATTTTAGAGAAATTAACAGAAAGCTTAAATTATTACTTAAGCGCTTTATATTAATATCTAATTCTAATTCTAATAAGTTATAATATATCTAAGATAATTAACTTAATATAGAAAAAGGCCTTTAAATCTACTACTAACTTTCTAATTATATAAATAAGATATAGCTAGGTTATACTAAAAGGAGTAAGGCTTTATAGGTAGTTATTAAATTTATACTTTTACCTAATATAATTATTAATAAATCTTTATAAGTATATATAGAAAGCCTTTAGTCTGCTGCTATATAATTAGAGGAGTTAAAAGAGAAGTAGCAAAAAGAAATAAATCTATTAATTTCTAAAGTAAAGTTATCTATATTTAATCTAAATATAATAAATCTTAAGAGATTAAGAAATAAATATAATATAACTAGTAAGCTAATAAGGATTTACTATATAGCAGATATCTACTTATAATAAAAAGCTAGTATAATTAAGAATTATACTACTAAAGATTAAACTGTTTAGTTTTTGGTTTTAATAAATAAAAGGACTATAAATAGTAAGAACAGTAAATTTAGGTAGGCTTAAAGGCAAATTAGAGGTTATATAAATAATAAAACAGTATAGCAGCTTTCTTAAGATACTTTTAAGTTAATTATCTAATATAATAAAAAGAATAAGGAGGCTAATAGCCAAAATCAGCCTCTCTTATATCTAAAACCTTCTAATAATAATAAAAATACATTAAAGTTTAGTAATTAGTAGGGAAAAGGCTATAGGCTCCTCTCTAGGTCAGGTTCTAATTAAACTATATAGATTAACTATTCTCCTAATTAAAGATTAGTTACTAATATATCTATAAGCCAGTAAGTATTACCTTAAAGATAGTTTTAATACTTAGCGGCACTTATTAGATACTAACTATTATTTAATAACTAAATATATAATCTCTTTATAGATTAGCTTATATATAGACTGTTAATACAGTTAGTAATAACTCTATAATTAAAAATAGTTTTCTCCTAACCCTATACTTTATATACTTTTATATCTCCCTTTAGGTTAAGATATTAAATTAAAATTAGTATATATATTTATTCCTTATTATATTAGCTCTAAAAGACTAATAAGGGTAGCATATATATTTAAATACATTTCTATTAGTTATTACTGTAGGCTATAAATAAGGATATAATGTTATTTTATAAGCAGGATTTTAACAGGGTTATAATTTAAATAGGATTAATAATAGAATATAGTAAAGAAATAAAGATAGAAGTTATAAATAGAAATTAAAATAGAATAGATATTTGCTAGTTATTTAATTATGCCTTATTATATACTTCTATCTACTTTTTATATACTTGCCTATTATGGTTAATTTACGGCAGATTTTAATTATCGTTTTCTGGTTGGCGCTTAAATTTAATAAAGACATCCACGATCCTGCCAACCCGGTCCCTACTTGCATTACTGATAAACGCTTTAACGATCCCTGTGCCACGATTAGATAAAGTCAGTACGTATAGACAAAAGCGTATACTTCTAGCTAGACTAACATAAAGGATCTAAAATAAGACAATAATATACTCACGCAGTTATATATAGTTATAATAGTACTAAGTGCCTTTAATAAAAAGACAGTCTCTTACCTTTAGTAATATAAATAGCTAGTTAAAGTATAGAACATAAAGGTTATTTAAAGACTCTTAATAATAGAAAAGATATTACTTCTCTAGCTATTAAGTCTAATTACTATTTATTACTCTTATATAGCTGCTAAAGAAAAATGCCTTTATTTTTTAATTATTATTTATTAACTTACTACCCTATATAACTTAACCCTAATACCTTCTTATATTATTAGTATCTATACAGTCTATTCTTACTTTAATGCATAAGTCTAATAGATATATATAGTATAGAGAAGTAACTAATAATATAATTTAAGAGCTCAAGATTATAGAATTACTAGTTATCTCTATCTTTCCTATTGCAGGCCTGGTATTTTACAGTAAGTGCTTTACTTATTTATACTTATTTAATACTTTCTATTATATATATTAACTTAATATAGCACTATCCCTAATAGGATATATATTTAATAGCCCTGGGTTACCTAGTATATTCCTGATAGCAATTAACAGCTTAAGTATAGTAAAACTTTAGATTAGTTATTTTAGTAAATTTTCTCTATTTATACCTAATATTCTTATAGTTTATTCTATTAGAAATTCTAAGGCTAATATATATAGAAGTATATATATCTAAAAATAATAGTTATAATTATATAGCTATACCTTATTTAATAACTCTATAATTACTTAGTGCTGCCTTAACTGCCTAGTTAGGTTAAGGGGGTAAGGAATCTTTAGTCTCTAGTTTATATACTCTTAAGACTGCCTTTTAGCTGCAATAAAGTATCTTTTTCTGCTTACAGGCCTTTACTAAAGTGCTCTTTATTATTAATATCCTCCTTTTTATTACTTATATCTATATACAGTTTAGCAAAAGGAAAGTAAATAGATAGCACTTAATTAAGCAGGGCTGGCTAGAGAAGGCCCTTATAGCATCAGTTGCCATTTCTATTATTAGTATAATATCTATCACTTAGACGGGAAATGCACTAAAGTTCACTATAAAGAGTTTAGGTGCCATTTTACTATATATTAAGGTTAGAGATATACTGCAGGTACTTAAGTGGCTTATATTTATATTCTTTATAATATTTTATATAGTTATAGTAAAGCAAGTAGCTAAAAGAAGGAATAAAGGGTTCCCTAGTAGTAAAAAGCTTATAAGCTTTTTTATACTGCTGCCACCACTATAAGGACTATAACCTCCTCCTCCTTTACTATTACTACTACCTTCTTAATAATTAAATATCTTTACTATATAGCTATTAAGATTAAATAATATAAAGTTATATTAATATATTAAATTGCAGATTTATATCTAGCTACTTTATTATTATTTTAAAAAAAATAGATATAATTCTATATTATCCTAGAGGTAAACTGAAATTTATTAATTACTGCAGATTTAGTTTATTAGCTGTCCTATATTATATTAGTATCTTTATATTTCCCACTAAAGCTAGTTTATTAGTTATTAGATAATATAAAGGATATTATTAATAGGGTAACCTTAGCTTCTATTTAACACTTACTACTATTATATATTATCTCAAGATAGAGGTAAATATAGATATTTACAGATCTACTTAATAGAATATATAATATAAGATAGATATATATTCTGTTACAGATAGATATTTACATTATATTTTAATATAATAGCCGCAATAATGTCTATTAACTTGGCGTTATTAGGAATGGCTATATATAGCTTAATAATATATATATAGAGAACTGTATAGCTGCTGTTTTTGGCAGTTAGATATAATGCTGTTAATTTTATTAGGGTTAGGGAAATAGAGTACCTACTGGCAGAAGTAATAGTACAGTATATAGAGGAAGCGTTATGCTATAATAAAATAATTACAGCTAAGCTACTTAAATGCCTTAATGGCCCTTTTAGCCTCTATATAGAAATACTAGCTTTTAAGGTATCTACGGCTACTGTTATATATTTATTTATTTATTTCCCTACTAACTACTATTATAACTATCTAAAGAAATTCTATTATCCTCTATATTCTCCTTTATCTTGTCTTCTTCCTGGATTAAAACACTATAAGGGGTATTAGTAAGCTTAATGGTCTATTCTGGCAGCTTGCTCTATTATAGAAATTAATTTAATAGTAACTGATTTTATATAGTTATTTCTATTTCCTCCTGCCTAGCGTTAAGGTAGCTGCAGATATTATATTAATTACCTTAGTTATTAAGCTAATATTTTATTTAATACAATTATATTAAAAAAGTAAATAAGTAGCTAGGTAATGCCTCTATTATATTAAGTAAGCTAATAATATTATTATAGGTAGGCAAAATAATAGTTAATTAGCTTACAGTCTCTTTAAGGATTTGCCTTAAGATATATATTTCTGCTACTAGTATATAGAATATATATTTATCTATATATAATAGTTACTTTACTAACTACAGTTAGATAAAGTTTATATTATTATTTTTTCTTTAGATTAAGCCAGTAATATATAATATATATAGTAATACTTACTAATAATAATATTAGATCCTTTTATAGTTACTAGAGTGCAGACTATTAATACTATATATAATTTCAACCTAATACAGCCAAATAGCTTTTTTAATATTACTAAACTTATAGGATATTAAGATAATAGGCATTAAGTAAGGTAATAAACCTTCAGGATACTTATAATAGCAATAAATAGATAATAACTATATATTCTCCTCTATATAAGGCAGCAAAAAGTAAAGGGCCTAGTATTAAATTTAAAAGAAAGGTAGCTTATTATAATACCAGCCAGTATAGCTATAGCTAGTACCTACTTCCTTACTATAGTTATAATTAAATGCAACCTAAATATAATACCTAATCTAGTAACTAAAATAGCGATTAAAAGGGCCTAATAATATATAAGTCTTCTCCTATATCTCTTTAAATCTTCAGTAAAGCTAGAAAAAGAAAAGTGCATTTTAGGTTAGTAGTTTAATACAGTAAAAGATTTACTAAAACAGAAAGTCAAACTAGCTATTTTTAAGGGATAGGTGCCGGTAAATAGTTATTTAGTAAGATAGCTCTATAGGTAAAGTAGACTGCAATAATAATAGTAAGGATATATTAAAGTCACTATAATCATTCTTATTAATATTACCTGCTATAACTTAGTAATATTTAGCCTATACCTTAATATAAATACTATAGATAATTTAGGCAGTAGGAATTCAGCTTATCTTAGCTGCTAAATTATTTCAGGCTTCTTTTAAAAAGTTAAGTACTGGCAGTTTCTGGCGCCTAACCTGCCTTTATATTTAATCCTAATATAAGTGTAATTTAGCGAGAAAGTGCTAGTAGTATACCTAGGCTATTTTTTATATAGTAAGAGTGATGGCCTTATTAGTAAGTCTCTTAATATCCTCTTTATAACTTTAATTATACTTTATATAAGTATTGCTAGTTAATTATTAGAATTGCAGTTTAATAGTAATTTAATTAGCAGTAAGTGCTTAAATATTAAATTAATAAGCTAGTTTAGCCTGTAATAGATTGCAGGATATATAGAGGTTAATTAAAACCTTAAGTATAATATACCCTCTCTGCTAATTAAAATAACTATTAGGGATCTATAGTATGCCAGAGGTATTAATTATATCTTCTAGGCTTAAGCCATAATGCTATTTAAGCGACCTCTAACTATAGCTGTATATCTATACTGTCTAGGTTAGCCGCTATATCCAGTTATTAAACCTATACTCTTGCTTATTATTAACTAAATATATAAGAAGATAATATAAAAGCTATATAATATAAAGCCTAAAGATCTACTAAATAGAATTAAGTAAAAGGGAAGATAAAGATAATAATAATAAAGGCTTAACTACTTTATTTAACGCTTATAGAAATATATAGTTAAGTAGAAGTAAAAAGTAAGTAGCCTATATAGATATAAATTTTACTACTATTTCTATTAAAAGCACCTAAAAAAGGCAGTATTAATTACTAGCTACAGAAATAAAAGGAATATTCCAGTATACTAGGCCAGTATAAAGGCTTTAATTAGGGTCTAGTATACTGTTAGCCTATATAGCAAGGATAATATTAAGATAGAAGGTAACCTCTTTTTAGATCTTAAAATTTAAATACCTTTTTAAAGTAATAATAGCTCTTATATACCGCTTATTAGCTTCTTAAGTATCTATAAGATAGAAGCAATTAAGCTATAATATAAATATATACTATTAGTTTTAATTAGTAGTTACTAGATCTTTTAATATTACCTTATTAAAAGCCAGAAGTAATAATAGCCCTAAACTAAAAAGCTAGTAATTACTAAATATAACTCTAAATAGATCTTTACTATAGTTATATACTTTAGCCTAAATAATCCTAGATAATCTAGCCTTTAGGTAGCCAGGATTTAATGCCTAACTTGCCTTTACCTTTATATAGTATATTTCTATATTATAAAGTAGATATAACTAATACTGGTTAATAACTAGAGAGGCTTTAGGAACTATACTATCTAGTTAGTTATAAAGGTGCTTATAATAGGCACTTTTTTATAGAAGTATTTAAGGCTCTTCTTTATAGTAATTTAGCAATAGGGATAATAGCTAATAAATATAATTTTATATACTTATATTAAGCTAGCAAGAGTATATATTAATCTAGTTTATATTAAGTCTAGCCAGGATACTATCCTAAAATAGGATTAAGCTTCTTTTTAGTATCTATAATATAAATATATTTTTTAGATTATATACTTAAAATAGTAAATAAAGGTTTCTAAAGTATAAAATAGTATCTTCTCTTTTTATTTATATATTATATATATTTGCTTTTTTTATTACTAATATCTAGAAGTCTGTAAGATTTCTGGCAGGTATGCTATAAGACAGGCAAAACGCTTAGCTCTTATCTTTAGCAGTCTAATAGCTAGCACCTAGTTTTTCCTGGTAGGCATAAGACTTTATATATAGGAGGTTATATAAGCTAGGTATCTCCTGTTATATATAGTTAGGGACCGTTTTAAAGATAGCCAGAAGGATAATACTATTATATAAGTCTTTAAACCGTACTAGAGATAGGCTATTAGCAGAAGCTTTTATATATAATCTAGCTCTATTAAGGAAAAATAGGAAAATAAAAAAGCAGATACTAGCAGTAATAAAGCTACTAAAGGAGGTATACCTTATATATATCAGGTCTAGGCTATAAGGTTATATTATTTAAGCAGTAGATATATTACTTCTATAAATAAGGAAAAAAGAGAGTTAAAAGTAGTTAGGGGCTTAAATAGCAGATAGACTCTTTACCCTAAACTAGATACTATTAATATTCTATTGCTATATAACTGTTATAAAGCTATAGTGCAGTAAAGCCTATATCTTATATAATAATAAAGGTGCAGTCAGTTAGTTAAAGAGGAAGCTTTACTATTATAAAAAGGAAGTATAAGGATTATAAGTACTATTATATTTTGTAAAGATAGTTAATAAAGGAGGAAGAGAATAGCTAATATAGTTAGTATATTCCTAGAGTATTTAAGTATTTTCTAGTTTAGCTTGCTTATATAAACTTAGGCCTATTTAAGATATATATTAGTAATACAAGAAGGAGCAGTTAGATAATAATAAATCTATAATATATAGTTATATTAATAGCTAAAAAATACTTAAAGTATATAATTATATATACTGCCCTATTAATATAGAAAATTAAGACTACTAACTATATCTTATTTATTAATCGCTTAAAGATAACCGCTAAAGATAGATTTATCTCTACCTACTAATATTATTAAAGATAAACTAAATAAAGGTAAAGGTAATAAGGCCAGATAGACTGGCATTAATAAGAAAGTAAAGTCTCTATATTAAGTAAAACCGGTTAATAATAGTTATATAGGAATTAATAGGTCTAATATAGTGCTATTAATAAGCCTAAAGTTTTTAGATATATTACTTTTATTTCTATTTTCTATATAAGTATTAAGATTATATAGAGATAATAAAAAAAGTATTAATTTAGCCCTAGACTTAGGGCCAGGCTTGCTATCTAATCTACAGCCCTATCTAGGCTAAGCTATATTAGCAGAAATAGGTAAGGCTAAGTTATTATATAATATAAGGCCTAAGAATTTAGCTATAGGTAGAAGTTCTTAAGTAATATTAAACTGCTTAATAATTTATTATACCTTTATAAAGTGCTGCTAGTTATAATATTATTAAATATAAAGATATATTTATATATATAGCAATAAGGTAGGGTTATTCTTAAGATAACTAGGTCTATAAATAGCATATAGAGATAGATAATTTAGTTATAAGGTTATTTTCTCTACTTATATTATTAGCAGCTTATATATCGTTATAATTAACTAATTAGAGGATAGAGTTTAGCTTTTTTAGAGAATACTAAAAACTAAATAGTTATTTACTTAATATAAGGTAATACTCTCTTACTATTTATTACTATATATTAATAAGTTAAAATATTAGCCTAATATTAAATTTTAAGTAGAAAAGATATATATTAAATAGAGAGCTTCCTTCTTTAGCTATCTTAATAAGTAAGGTTTACAGGAAATTTAATAGGTAGCTACTTATAATAACAGGTAAATAAAAATCATCCAAAATTATAGCTCTATTCTAAAAGGCTGCTACACGATATCGCCTCAACCAGTCTCATTCCTGCACAGCCTTATTTACCTTTTCTTACGCTAAAAGTATATAATAACCTATAGTAATATATATAAAATAAATTTATATAAAATTAATAAATATACCTTAAGCTATATAAGTAAAAACTGGATTTTTATTAAACTGCTAGTTTACTTATTTTATTTTAGTTATAACTATATCTACTTATAATATTTATATTTATATAGATAGAGTTTATACCTATTAATTTTACCTTTTATAGTCTATTTATTATAATATAAAGAGAGTATTATTATAGGTATTAATTTTTATAATTAGCTGTTTCTATAATAAGATAATTAAATAAGATTATAAGGCATGCCATTATATAGAGATAGGACAGTCTATTTAATACTAACTGCCAATATACTAATATTATTATACTGCCTTAATAAAATACCTCTTATCTTATATATAAGTTAAAGACTAATATAATAAATAGTAATTCTATAGAAAAATAAGTATAATATTAGATATATACTTCTATACTAAGAATTATAGTACTATATATACTCTTTTTAATCTTATAGTTACATTAAGAAGATAATAACTGCTATATAGTATCTTAAATAGTAGACTTACTATCTCTTTATAGAATTAACTTAACTTATTTAGCTATAAACTATTAATACAGTTAGGAGGCATCTTTATAATTATTAGGCAGGATTTTCTTCTAACCCTAAGCTTTACATGCCTTTATATCTCCTCTCAGATTAAGATATTAAAGTAAGTTCAGTATATACATTTATTCTTTATTATATTAGCTCCAGGAAACTAATTAAGATACTATATATATTTAAACGTAACGATATTAGTTACTGCTATAAGCTATAAATAAGGGTATAATATTATTTAATAAGTAGCATTTTGATAGGCCTAAATCTTAAACTGCATTAATAATAAAATATAAAAGAGAAAATAAAATAGAAGGCATAAATTAAGATTAAAATAGTTTTAGTACTTACTAGTTATTTAATTATACTTTAAATTATATTTCTCTCTACTTTTTATATACTTATTTACTAACGTTAAATTTTAGCAGATTTTAATTATTATTTTCCGCTTAGCGCTCAAATTTAATAAAGATATTTACTATCCTGCCAACCCTGTCCCTATTTGCATAACTAATCTGCATATAAGGTGCCAAAAAACATAAAAACACAGAAACAGAAAACAAGCTCTATATTAAAGCATACCACACTAATAAGGCACTAAACCCACTACACCTAGAACCTGCATTTAACGAGCAAGATAATATACAGATAATGCCAATATACCCTAAATATAACATAATATCCTAGATATTATACCAAAACTATTAATATAAATAATATAAATTAAATAAACTAGATAACGATTATTTCTCTATAACTATATTTAGAATACCTAATAATAACCCCTATTTAATAAAAAAAACAGAAAGATACTTAATATACCTTTAGTATAACTACCTAAAAATAGCAGAACTACAATTTAATATAATATTATATAGGAAGATACATTAAGTTAATAAACTGACTTAAGAAATTAAGAAGAATATATAAATTATTAAAAATATAAAAAGAGAATTTAAAAAAGCAATTTAAGGCAGATACACTTAAGAAAAAGGAAAATTATTAGTTAATAATACCAGTTTAAAAGATATAAAAGAATTATTAAGATAATAAGAAGCAGATAGACTATATCTATTTAATAATAAACATTCTAGATAAGAAACTATAAAAATAGATATAAAATTAAAAGAACACTTTTAATAGATAATATTTAATAATAAATTCAATAATAACTGCCCTAATAGAGAAAGGTATAATAACAGTAACTATAAGTAAATATACCAAAACGTATCAGGAAAAATCACATACTATCTATAATTAAGCTATAGATAAGCCAGAACTATAGATAAAAACGACTTAGACTAATAAATATATTAGGAGTACTATAAATAATAGACTTAATAGATAGCCTAATACTATAAGTTTAAATTAAGAGAAAATAGCTAAACGCTTAAATTAATTATAAAGTAAGGAGAAACTTTATTGACTTAAAAATAGTTATAAAGCTATAGCTACTATAGAAATGGAAATTATTACCCTACCTATTAATTAATGCAAAAAAATAGCTTTTTAATTATAATAATAGTATTATAGATTAAGAGATTAATTACCTTAAGGTCTTTATTAAAGGAAGAAATTAAGAAATAGATTTTAATATTATACCTCTAGGAAAGGATATAGATATCCTATTAAATATATAATAGTTTAAACGATAAAACCTACTTATTAACTAGAAAAATGGCCAGGTTATATTCTCTAGTAACCCTAATAGTAATAAAGAAATAATTATAATAAATAATAAGAGATCTTAAACCCTAACTAAAGAGGATAGTATAGGTAAGTATAGAATAGAATATCTATTACCTCTAAAAGGAGTATAATATAAGTATAAAAAAGGTATAAAAAGTAAAACAGAAATCCTAGGCATTTTTAGGGCATAAGACCTATATAAAGATAAGATATTTATAGAACTAAGCTAAAACTGACTTAAGAATATTCTAGAATAGTACTATATATATAATAGACTGTTTAAAGAAGAACTAGAAATAGAAGTACCTAAATACAGTAAATAGAACTATAAAATTAACTTTATAGATAATAACTTACTATTTTAAAAGCTTTACCTACTTAATTAAAGAGAGCTATAAGTTTAGAAAGAATATATAGATAAAATACTTAAGAAAGGCTATATTAAGGAATCTAGCTTAATATTAATATTATTAATATTCTTTATACTAAAAAAGAACGAAAAGGATAGACTAATTATTAATTACTGACTGGTTAATATATATACTATTAAGAACTAAACCCTACTTCCGCTTATTATAGAACTTAAAGATTAGTTATAAAATAAAAAGATCTTTATAGCTCTAGATCTAAAGGGAGTATATAACCTTATCTATATTAAAGAAAAAGATAAATAGAAAATGGCATTTAGAACTAGATTTAGACTGTTTAAATATATAGTAATGCCTTTCGGTCTTATTAATATACTTATAACATTTTAGCAGATAATTAATAGTATACTTTAATAGTACCTTAATATCTTTATAGTATATTACCTAAATAATATCTTAATCTTCTTAAATAATAAAGAAGAATATATAGAATATATCTATAAGGTCTTAAAAATATTATAAGATACTAAACTATTAGTAAAACTAGAAAAGAGTTTCTTTTATATTATAAAAGTAGACTTTTTAGGATATATTATTATACCTAATAAAATTAGGATAGAATTAAAAAAAATTATAGTAATAATAGATTAGAAGGAACTTAATAATATAAAGAAAGTATAAGCCTTCTTAAGACTTATTAACTATTACCGATAGTTTATTAAGGATTTTAGTAAAACTGCTAACCTAATAATAAAACTAATAAAAAAGGAAAAGATATTTAAATAGAATAATAAAATATAAAAGGCCTTTATATAGCTTAAGAAAGCTATTTCTAGTAAACTAGTATTAATAATATTTAATCTAAAAAAAGAAATTAAACTAGAAATAGATATATTAGACTTTATACTAAAAGGATAGATTAGTTAATAAGATAATATAAAGAAGCTATACCTTATTGCATTTTACTTTTATAAACTATATAGAGCAGAACTTAACTACCTAATCTATAATAAGGAATTTCTAATAATTATTAACTGTTTTAAGGAGTTTAGATATTACTTAATAGAAAGTAAGCACTAAATTAAGATATATATAGATTATTAGAATATCTCTTACTTTACCATAATATATAAACTTAACTGATAATAACTATATTATACTAAATATCTATATAAATTTAACTTTATAATTATTTATAGAAAGGGAGTAGAGAATAGAAAAACAGATATAATAAATTAATAACTAGACTATAATACTAAAGCTATAAAAATAACAGAATAAATATTAAAGATAAACGATAAAAGAGAATATAGATTTACCTAGCAGATATAAACTCTAGAATAGATATAAGTAATAGTAATTAAGGAAATCCTAGAGAAACCAGAGAAGTTTATATAGGAATTCCATAAATATCCTATATATAGATATTAGGAAGTAATAAAGACTCTTAAATAACTCCTATAATATAGATATAAGATATAGCAAATAACAGTAAAAAAGGTTATTAGATAATATAATCTTTATACTAAAATGAAAGCATAATAATATAAACTATATAGAGAACTTTAACTACTGCCTGTAATATAATAACCGTAAGACTTAATTATAATAGACTTTATTATAAAACTACTACTATCTAAAAAACCCTTAATAGAAATCTTCTATAATAGTATTATAGTTATTATAGACTGACTTATTAAATTCTTATATTACCTACCCTATAGAGAAGATATAAATACAGAAGAACTTATATATATTATCTATAGATATATTATTAATATATATAGATTGCTATCTAAGATTATCTTAGACAGAAGATTAATACTTATATTATAATTTTAAAATATACTTTTAATATTACTAGGCCTAAACTATAAGCTTATAATAGCATTTAAAGCCTAAATAGATAGATAAATAGAATAAATAAATTAAGTGCTAGAATAATACTTACGGTATTATATAAATTATAAATAAGACAATTAGGTTAAAAAGCTACTATATATCTAATTAATATATAATACTGCCTATAATAAGAGCGCGAAACTTATATTAGTATATACTAATTTCGGATTTATATTAAAAGCCTATAGAGACCTATAAGAGCCTAAAATAATTAACCTAGCAGTAATAATTAAAAGTAATAACTTAAAGAATCTATATAATAAACTATAGATAAAACTTAAATTTATTAAAAGATAGATATAATAGTACTATAATCCTAAAAAGGTAGAAAGACCTACCTTTTTAGAAGGAGATATAATTTACCTATCTATAAAAAATATTACTACTAAATAACTAAACTATAAACTTAACTTTAAATATATAAGACTATATAAAATTATTAAGAAGGTCTTAAAGAATAACTATAAACTAGATCTACTACTAAAAGTCAGGATCTACCCCGTTTTTTATATCTTACTGCTTAAATTAGCAGTAAATATAATTTATATTAAAATACATAATAAACCAACAGAAGTAAAAAGACCAAAAGCTTATAAAGCAGAAGCAATTCAGGAAATAAAGACAGTTAATAAGAAAACAGAATACTTAATTAAGTAGAAAAACTACCTAAAAAACGAAAATATATAGGAACCACTAAAATATCTTATTAATGCCTAATAACTCCTAAAGAACTTTCACTAAAGACTAAAGAAGGATCTAAAACAGCAGACTAGTTAATAAGGTTTACTGCACCTACCTTAATTAACTCCACTACAGCAGAGAAATCAGAAGGCATAACTAAGTTCTCTGCCTTCTTACTATTATTTATTGCCTTAAAATCCTACTTAAGGGCCTTTAACCCCTTAAATTAAATTAAATGCTTTTAATAATAAAGATATATTAGCTTTAAAAGATGCTTATTTAGTTAATGCTATAATTAAATAAGCTTCTTTTCAGTAGCCTCTTTATTAGCCTTAATTTAATTCTTTTTTTAAACTAGACAATCCGCTATAAAAATCAGTATAAAATACCTTATAAATAAATAATAAAAACTAACCTTTTAATAATATTATGCCTTTCCTATTATAAGAGCGACTATAATAGGTGCATTTAGAATAATTCTTTTACCTATCTTTTATTATATATTTAGTGTAATTTTTAACATATAAGAAATAAGGTATAATTTTATAATTAATAGAGGTAATAAGTTTTATATAGATAAGATAATATTAAGTTACTATAAAAGATATTTTATTAGTAACAGTAAGGAAATATAAGTCTAAATTAGACTTATTAGAGATAAATATAAAAGAAAAATAGATATATAAATCTTAAGGATAAAACTAATAAAGGGAGGGAGATTATATTATAACCTAAATAGAAAAAGCACTTATATTATATATACCCTACATTTTTTCTAATCATTCACGATTACAGCATACTAAAGGGTTCTATAAGTAACCACTAAAACCTAATCATTAAGTCCAAGATGGATTACCAGTAATTCTAATTAATTACCAGTAATTCTTAAGAATCACTACTAACTTTATAGCAATCTCTATAATTACTATTAATATTATATAGTATATAAATATATTCCCTTAGCATTAAATAGAACTTAACTTACTAGCTATTAATAAGACTTTTTTACCTTAATAAGCCTAATATATACTATTAACTATTAAGAGATATAATAACCTAATATACTTAGTATAATGCCCTATATCTTCTGTAAATATAAACCTAGTATAGACTAGTTTACTTATTTAGAAACCCCAACCGTTACAATATAGCAGATATCTACTTATAATAGAAAGCCAGTATAATTAAAAACTATACTACTAGAAATTAGACTATTTAGTTTTTGGTTTTAATAAATAAAAGGACTATAAATAGTAAGAATAGTAGATTTAGGTAGGCTTAAAGGTAAATTAGAGGTTATATAAACGATAAAACGGTATAGCAGCTTTCTTAAGATGCTTTTAAGTTAGTTATCTAATATAATAAGAAGAATAAGGAGATAGATAGCTAAAATCAGCCTCTCTTATATCTTAAACCTTTTAATAATAATAAAAACATATTAAAGTTTAGTAATTAGTAGGGAGAAGGCTATAGGCTTCCCTTTAGGTCAGGTTCTAATTAAACTGTATAGATTAACTATTCTCTTAATTAAAGATTAATTATTAATATATCTATAAGCCGGTAAGTATTACCTTAAAGATAGTTTTAATACTTAGTGGCACTTATTAGATACTAACTATTATTTAATAACTAGATATACAATCTCTTTATAGATTAGCTTATATATAGACTGTTAATACAGTTAGTAATAACTCTATAATTAGGAATGGTTTTTTTCTAACCCTATACTTTATGTGCTTTTATGTCTCCCCTTAGGTTAGGATATTAAATTAAAATCAGTATATATATTTATTCCTTATTGTATTAGCTCTAAAAGACTAATAAGGGTAGTATATATATTTAAATGTATTTCTATTAGTCGTTACTATAGGCTATAAATAAGGATATAACGTTATTTTATAAGCAGGATTTTAATAGGGTTATAATTTAAATAGGATTAATAATAGAATATAATAAAGAAATAAAGATAGAAGTTGTAAATAGAGATTAAAATAGAATAGATGTTTACTAGTTATTTAATTATGCCTTATTATATACTTCTATCTACTTTTTATATACTTGCCCGTTATAGTTAATTTATGGCAGATTTTAATTGTCGTTTTCTGGTTGGCACTTAAATTTAATAAAGATATCCACGATCCTGCTAACTCGGTCCCTACTTGCATTACTGATCTTCCTTTTATATTACTTTTATTTCTTATTTTAAATAGCCTTAAATTTAATCCTCTTTATATTATTTATTTCTATATTTCCCTTTTTATATACTTTTATTTTTATTTTATTATATTTCCTTTTTAGTAGTCTTTACTTTCTAACTACCCTATACTATTATATTAACCCTTTAGTCCAAATCCTATCTTTATTTTATATTTATATATTAATAATATAACCTTCTTACTCTATACTATTAATATACTATAATAACTCTATATTTATTATATAGTATTAACTCTATAATCTTTTTATTTATACTTTTTCTCTCTTTTCTATTTTTACTATATATAAGAAAACCCTATATATATTAAATGCCTGTAGCCCTTTTTAGTTAATCTATCTATCTATCTATTTCTATATATCTTACTCCTTAAATTTACTACCTGCTAAATTAGCTATCTTGCATTTAAACCTTAGCCTAAAGAATAGCTCTTTTGCCTTATTTAGAGATAGTATATAAATATATAAAATTATTAATATTTTAATATTTTAGTATTAATACTTAATGTTATTAATCTTTTGCTATCTACCTTTTGCTATATTTTCTTCCTACCTATTATATAGTTCTTATAGAAGAAAGTAACTATAGTAGCTATTAAACTTCTTTATTTCTCCTTCTTTCCTTAAGTATATCTATATTTAAAGCCCTATATTAAATATCTTTTACAGTAAGTTACTACTTGTCTGCATTATTGTACAGTCTATTTTAATATAGTCTGCATTATAATTAGTTATATTAAGTAGATAATAATATATATACCCTTTAAGTAATTATTCTTAAAGCCTTTTTTAGAATATCTTAACTTCCTTTCTTTTATAAATAGCCCTATTTATAACTTGGCTTTAAATCTGCTATATATTAATTTCTTATGCTTTTAAGTCTATCTCTTTATTTTCCTTATTGAGCTTTATATCTTTTAGTTTTATTACCTTATTAGCAGCTTAATAGATATTATACTGCTCTTTACTATTTTTATACCTATCCTGGTTATTATGGCTATCTATCTTTAAGTTTAAGATTACCCTTTTATATACTTACCTATTAATAAAATTATTTACTGTCTTATTACTTTTAAGTCTTATAAACCCTTTTTGCCTTTTAGTAATAACCTTAATAATAATTGCCTTATTTTATTTACTATTCTATCTAGCTTAATTATTTTACTATATATAATCTGCTATTTTAAATAGTATCTCTATATATATTACTACCTAAATATCTAGAATGTTAATACTTAACTTAAGTGTATTAGTGGCTATAATAACCTATTTTTTGCTATATTATTCTTATTCTAGCCTATTTATTTAAATATATAATCTTTCTGCCTTTCTATTTTATATATTAATATCTTAATAATAAGTATTACAGTTAAGTTTAGTAATAAGAGTATCTATTACTACTATAATATTATAATATATAATTATCTTTATTAGCTATAGATATTTCTTTAGCTTTTAGTTTAGTATCTCTTAAACCTTTATTATAACTGCTTTAGTTACCTACTTTATAGTTACTGCTATTAATATCTATATATTATATATAATATTAGCATAACTTATATTAGTCCTAATTATAGTTATATCCTTTAGTTATATATTTATAAGCTTAAAGAACTCTCTTTTTTTATTTAGCAGTAATATTACTATTAAATATACTATTTAAACCTTAATTAGTGCTAACTAACCTAGCTCTCTTAGCTTTAGTTAAAAGTCTTATATACCCTTTAATATTATATATATCTTATTAAATATAAACCTATTAAGTTATACTATTACCTAAAGTCCTTTTATATAATTATAGAACTATTTAGTTATAGCTAATTCTGGCGTTATAAAAATAAGTAATACTGGCCTTAGGGACTAATTGCTGTACTACTTAGTATATAGTATCTTTATCTTTTAGCACTGTTTTATTAAGTTATCTTATAGTAATATAAGTAGAACTACTATAATAATTACCCTATTTAGATAGCTTGCTGCTAGCAGTATAAAGCTTAAGCTCTTTCTGCCTTTTATTTCTATTATAATTATAATTAGGCTTTTATTTATTATAATTATATAAATTGCCTTATATTAAATACCTTAAAATCTAGCTTACTTTTTATATAAATAGATAAGTTTCTGGTTAATGTTAATATAGTGATGTAACTTCTATCTCTTTAATTGCAGTTTTTAAAGTGCCTTATTGCAGATAGATATATTCTTTTACTTATAGCCTAAAGTAAGAACCCTATTAAACCCTTTTATTATAGATAGGAAGTTTAATAATTAGTACTACTTTTTACTAATATATTAAAAGTTAATTTAGCATTTATTTGTCTTAAATGCTTTTTTAGTAATTAATTATCTATAAATTAACTTTACAGTTTTAAATCTATAACCTGCCTATAAGTTATATAGGCTGTCTTTATTACTATTACTTTTATTACTACTATTATCTAAATCTACTTTATATAGAAGCCTTATATATACTATAGATATATTTTAGAAGTATTATTAGCTAATTGCAGTTAATATATGCCTCTAGTTGCTAATATTTAGCTTTTACCTATAAGCTAGAATGTTAAGTCTTTTAATGCTATATAATAAGTATAGAGATATTTAATATTCCTTAAGACCTAGTTTCTAACTATTCTGCCTACCTTTAATATCCTAGCCAGTCTAAGTTTAACTGGCTTTTATAACTATATTGGCTTAATTGCTATTTTATTGCCTCTTACTATCTTAAGTACCTTTTATTACCTATAAGCTAGTATTAAAAATAGACTTATCTTATATATTAATTTAGATATCTTCCTAAAATGGCAGAATAAGCTATAGATAGTATATTAATAAAGTGCTAACCTCTTGCAGTAAGAATTAGTAAATAATCTTAAGCCTTATAGTTATTATAAAGCCTTTATATGCCTCTATAATAATTATAATAAGCCTTTAGTTATATAAAATATTATAAATCTCTCTATTATTTATATTATAATACTATATAATAAGAAGTTTCTATACTTTTAGTAGGAACCTGCTGCTAATATAAGTTAAAACTGCTAGTAGCTTTAATGCCTTCTTTATCTTAAGACTATATTAATATACTATCTTAAGATTTATCTTTATGCTATTATTACTAATTAACTTAATTTACTTACTTTTTAAGTTACTATTTTATAAGACCTTTTTAATAATCTAGCTCTTATTAATATTACTATTATATTAAAATAATATATTAATAAATAAATGCCTAATTATTTTATTAGCTATATTATCTAGAAGCTAGTCTTATAGTATTTCTAGCAGCTTAAGTTTAGCTAGAGATTACTTTAAGTACTTTATAAATAATAATAAATCCTTATAGAGTATAGTCTTTAGTTATTAAACTGCTAATTTTATTATTACCTATATATCTAGAATACTAAAATAAATACCTTTATAGATAAGCTTCTTTTTACTTTTATTTTAGCTTATTAAATTATATATTACTATATTATTTTATATAGTTATATTAAAATTTTAAAGCTAGATAATAAATTGCATTAATATTATTTTCTAGCCCTTGCCCCTGCCTATTATAAACCGCTAAGTTATCTTAAATATTAATATAAAATAACTTAGGCTATTCTTTTCTGCTTCTTTTTGGCTTTACCTCTATTATATCTTTTGCTTAATAGTTTTAGCTTATTAGTCTATAGTGTATTTAATAATATAGAGATAAGAGATAGCTATAATAGTAAAAAGCTTTAATATAAAATCTATATAACTCTTTTAAGTACTATCTGCCTATATACTAAAAATAGTTAAAAAGCTAATAAGAATGCTATTATACTTTATATTTTTAGTAAAATAGTTAAGAATAGAGATATATAGCTTAAGAATAGCAGTTTCTAGTAAATCTAAAAGTCTAATAATTTTAGGCACTTTTAGATTATTTCTATTTTCTTTTTAAATATTAGTTAAGTTATCTATATATTTTATTATAGTATTATAAGCTTTCTGTTATTATATATTAAGCTTAAATAGTAGTTTATTAGCTTTATCCTTAAAAGATATATATTAAATAATATAAGTAAGTAGCTACTTAACTATAAGTATATATTGCCTTTATATTTTAGGCTTAAACTAGAAATAAAATAGCTTTATTTTCTCTTTTATTAGTTCTTTATAATTAACCTTAAAAAGAGTATTTTAAAATATAATATTTAATATAATAATAGCCTTAATATAGTTAACTAGCTAATTAAATATAATATATATAAATTGCAATTAAGTATTATCTAAATTGTCTAGATTATTTAGATTTACTTTATATTTTATAGTAATTAAGCCCCTTAAAAAGTCTTTTTTTCTACTAAAATCCTTTAAGTAAATAGCAAACTTAAGCCAATAAAGCTATAGATTTAGTGCAGTAAAGTTATTCTTTTCGTTAATATATATTACTTCTTAACTTTAAATATCTTTACTTTTACTTTAAAATGCATTAATAGCCCTCTAAAGTGCAGCTTATAATACATTATCTTAAGCTATTAATCTTTTAATATTTAGTCTTTTTACTACCTTAAATAGCTTACTTTCTGGCCTACTAAAGAATAATTATTAGTAATAGACTTCTATTCTCTATAGACTATTACTCTCTTTCTCTTTTATTATAGTAGCTAAATAATACCTACCTTTAAGTTTTATATTCTAATTATACTTAACCTTAAGATATTCTTAAATCTGCCTTAACTTTATACCTATATATAGGCAATTAGATTAAAATAATATACTTTATTTTAATATAAACTTATATTAAATACCTTTTATATTTAGTAGACTTAAAGCTGTAATTAGCAGTATATTATTAAGCCTAGGTAGTAGATTAATATAGGCCTTTAGCTAATACTTAAAGATATTATATTTAAATACCTACTTCTATATAAGCCTAATTTCCTAACTATTAAGATTATATAGAGCTTTATAAAGATATAGCTTAATTTACTTTTATATAACTATAGTCTAGTATATATAGCAGTAAAGAAGTTAGAGTTCTAACTTATATATAAAGTACTTTATTATAAATAAATTTAATAAAATTTAAGTCTTAACTTAACCTTTATATATTATAAACTATTATATAGTATTAATACTTTCCTTAAACCTCTTTATTTTATATTAGCAGTTTAAGCTAATATAACTTAAATATAATAAGATATATAGCTATAGCTATTTCTAAACTTTATAAGCTAAAAACATACTTTAGTTAGTTATAGCAGACTGATCTATATTTATAAACCCTATTGCCTAATAACTATTAAAGAAAATAACCTTAAAGTAAATTTACTATATACTTACTAATACTATAAGTTTATATATTAATATTAATATTAATTAATTTATAAGTATTTCTTTTATATTCTTATCTATTTTAAACTTACTGTAATTACTATAATACCTAAAATGCTAATTATTAGTACTTACTTATTTTAATTATTATAATACCTATATCCTACTAGCGCTATAAAATTTCCTATATAAATTTAATTGTCGTTAGGCTGTTGATATAAATAATGATTGTCAGGCTGTTGATGTAAATAATGATTGTTAGGCTATTGACGTAAACAATGATTGTCAGGCTGTTGATGTAAATAATGATTGTCAGGATGCGTATACCAAAGAAGTCAGAGTTGCGCTTCTTTGGGTTTTGCTGCTGCCAAACCCACCACAACCGATCAATCTGTACATAATGAAGAAAGAAGACAGGATCTGCGAATTGGTACATCAGCTATAGGAAAAGATAAGGAAATCTCTACTGCTTGAAACTTACCGTTTGGTGATGTTGATGGCACCATGTCCCCGCCTATGGCTTGATGAATAGCGCCGTGTGGTCCATTCTCAAGATCCCTGGTAAATTTAGTAAAATTCTTAGAGTCGCTTATTATCTTTGAAACCGCTTGTGGCGAGTAAGAATCTCCTTGGAACTTTCCGGCCGATGTCAAGCCATCGTTGAAACCGCGATTCAAGCAGTGTGGCCTCGATGTTTGATCGTAGTATTGGACAGTGAAGTTGTCGAACGCTCCATCTAGGACGCACATCGTTAAGGGGTTTGGTCGCCCTGGATTCACAAAGCCTCCTCCGACACCGTTGCCGCCGAAACCACGAATCTTATCTTTTGAAAATATTGGGCTTTTAGACATATCCTTTGAGTCAATTGTCCAGTGCCAGTAGGGCATAGAGCCGCGATAGCCGCATTCATCTCGCAAAGAGGTCTCATAAAGATGGACAAAGTATCGATGCCAGGGTAGAAATTGGGCCACAAAGTGAACCAAGTAAGGTCAACATCAGTTTAAGATGGAGCAGGTGGAGGTTAAACTCACTCTGGATGTTGAGTGTTCTGTGAACATAAGGGAAGTCGTTGTAGCGAGATGTGGTTAAACCAAGCTTTGAGGGTAGCTTATCGAGACATTTTACAGCATTGATGTATTCTGCTTGTGATGATTTTGATAATTTCCGCCACTCAACTCTGGTTTGTACTTGAGGGGGCGCTGCATACTGGCTTGGTGCTGCAATAGCGAATGTCAAGAAGGAAATAGTACATAATAGAAATGAAAGACGTTTCATCTTCGAAACAAACTTAGGTATAAAGGAACTGTGATTTATTTGCTAAGTCTGGCATGACATGCATGCTCTTATATTTATTTCAAGGTATTGATATACTACCCTGTGCGGCATGCGGCAATGCCGAAACGAATCCATTTCAGGGAAGTTAGCCGGCTTTGTCTTATCCACATTAGCACTTTCAGAGCAAATCAGGTAACCTAGAACAAAATGACGCTTGGAGATCTTTCCTGCACTGGTCTTAGTGCTTAAAGAATACGAGGATATAAGCTATTTATATAAAGAAGCCTTAAGTATTAGATTAAGATTAACTATAGAATCAAGCTATCAGTTTCTCCAGCCTATCGCTCAGACCTGTTAAAGTCTATCGGATCCTGCATATCGTCCATTCCAAAGTCATAAGTAACAAACTCATGCATATCATCCAGCATTTGAGGTCCTAGTGAAAACTGATCTTGGCCAGCCTCAGGTGATTTAGCATCATCTGTTGGCGCCTCGTAGTGCTCGCAAGCGGTGTCATCGACAGTTTGCTCGGGGGAACCTATGTCGATAGTAAAGAGCCTAGGAGAAGGAAGACGCGCATGAGGTGCAGCGAGGCCAAGTGTAGAGTCCTCAGAGTATCGCCCGAGAGCTAATGAGTGATCGATGGTTCGAGAAAGCCGGAAGTATAGAACAGGTTCCATGACGAGGACATTACCCCAGTCGTTGGCATAATCGTTGTCTTTTGTCAGTTGAGATTTCGATCCCAGACATCCAATAGCGTCAATGCAGGAACCATTCAGTGAACTTGTTTCATTCTTTGCGTCCTGTATCGTGGCATAATCCATTGCTGTTCTGATAAAAGTCCAAACATCATCAACTCCATCATAGAGTTTCTGCATAGTCTTCATAGTCTCAACATAAACATTCAGCTTCCCTTGCTTCTGGGCTATTTGTAGTGGCCTTTTTGCAAGTCTTACATCAAGGATATGTAGCACCAGAGGAACAGCGATATATGCAGTGCTAGAACAGATTATCAGCAATAGCAAATAATAAATCAGGCATTAACTGACATGCTAATTGGCAAGAACCTTTCTAACCTCAGTTGGATAAGCTCTTTCAGGTTCTCTGTGATGCCAAGGGCAGCATCCTCGATTTTGCTCTTAGTCTGTTGCAGATCTGAAGTCGCTTTGGTCTGTTCCTGGCTGATAATAAAGGCCTTGTGCTGATAAAGTGCGAAGCAAGCAGCGCTTTTGGGCAGTTAGATACTGAATATATGACTATACTTGAGCGGTGATACTTACTAATAGTATATGTAGAGTAAGTTTGTGTATAACACAAGAGACCCCTCGCGAGTGATGATACCGGCAGGCGTCGGAAACTGGATGGTTGCCCTTTCGAACCAAGCTTCCAAGCCAGCCTCGCAGGACTCCAGTGAATCCCGTCCCTTTTGGGCATCATGAACAACTGGGGAATGGATATCAGTCAAGCGGCCTGTAGGATAAACGATCTTGATGACATCAGTGAGCGGAACAGTCAGCTCACACAGCGTGATGAATAACCGGACTAGCGTTCGTTTGGTTTGTGGTGCGTAGACCCGAGACCCGTCAATCTCTCGCCAAAAGTCTTTCTCGGTAGGCAAGTAGTTGGTGTGAGCCACATCCAGTGATGTAATGTGTAGTTGTCGTCGCATCCCAAGAGGCAGTATTCGGTCCCGTACTATACAGCACCACCACAGTCGTTTCAGCTCATTTACCGATGTCAAATTCGAATTTAGGCTGGTATGGAATTGATCTGCACCTGCGGCCTGAGCTAAGTGGATTGCAGTTGAGAGCCAGATTGAATTGGTACGTTTCTGGTCCTTCATTGTTCCATTGTAAGATAGCAAAAGTGCCCCCTGCGCACTGGACACAAGGTTCCTCTCACTGCAAAGATCAAACAAGAGCTGCAATTCAGGTCAGTCATGATTCACCTACCAGCACGACTCGCCGACCATAGTGAACTTACCTTGCTGCGACGGTAGTATGTGTTCCTTGCATTATGTACTGACGCAAATCCAAGACTTTTGATGGTTGAAAATGGTAGGAACTAAAAAGTCAGCAAATTCTGTTTCAAGATGTACCAAGAGCTCGTGACATACACTACATGCAGTAAATAGCATGGCTTGGAAAACAAAAAGAGATAGATTTGATCTGCCCCGTGCAGATCTTGAATAGATGGCCCAGAACCAGGCTTCATCCAACAACGGAAGCGCTGGGTGAACATGTAAAAAGTACTCTTGAACAAACTCATCCAAGGCTTCCGGAGTGGGGACTCGAAAACAGCCTTGGGCTTCGAGGTAATTTATATCATCAGGCAATAAACCAGAGATATCGAGGTCAAGGAAGGAGTAGTATGAGTATATAATATGTGATTGGCCAGAGATCGTTGCCTCGGAGCTTGAGGCTGGCTTTGGCTCTGTTTGAGGAACCCGAGAGTTGTCCGAGACAATCGTGAAGTCAGAATCTTTGCGCTGGTTTAGAACCATGTCAAAGACTTCAGGTTCCTTGTCACGATGTTCGGTTGCACCTTGAATCAGTCGTTCAGCAGGGAAATCTATCTCAGGTTGATCCCAAAGAGCCTCGAAGCACATGGACGGGCTTTCAGGGCCACATTCCACTGAGTGGCCTGGCTCTAGACATGGATCGTTTGGGGAGTCCATGTCATCCGACGCAGCAGAGCTTGGGTCCTTTGGTAAGATTATCTGTAAGCTGTGTCTGAATTGTGTCCGCTGCTGCTTTTCGAGAACGACAGGAGATCGTTTTCGACTTGCTCATGTTAGCTTGAGCTGATTTTGGCTGCCCAGAGAGCCTACTATTTCGTGCGTCTGTCTTTCACAACACATTGGATGTTATCAAGGGCACAATTTGTGCACTGATGCGGTCTATGGGTGACATCGCATCGGACTTTGCGAGAGCGACAAGCTACACAGGCTTTGCTGGCTCGCTTACGTCGAGGATTCGCGCCATGAGACATTGCCTCCTCCATTGTGGACTCTGGATATCGTTTTGATAAAGATGATGATGTATTTTGGGACATTAGTTGAGATGCAAGACGCAAGATCTCCCTTTCGGAACTAACTGATGGCAACAGAGAGAAGAGGATCTGAACGCGGGGTAAAACGTGGGGAAGTGGAAACATCAGTCAAGGTACGAAGTATTTTACTCTATTGAATGCAGTAATTGGCAGGGTTGACTCGACTCTATTGACTCAGAGTCCATGCGCTCTGACTCGGCCATGTTTTGTCAACCAACGCTACGTCCTAATGAAGTAAGTCAATGTGCCAAAACAAGATTTACATCAGCCACAACACTTGACGACCGGGCATTTTTTACCGAGGGTCAATTCCAACCAATCAATTCATGCGTTCGTAGCAGTAGAGAGCCCGACAAAAACTGACTATGTTGAGCATTTCATCAGAGTTACATCTCGAAATGTAACCATACCTGCAACTTGAGAAAGTAATAGTAGATACAAGATAACCAATAGGCGCATTGAAATCACAACTACCAGACAATAACTGGCTTCACTGTTTTCCCGTTTTTCATGTCATTTAAAGCAGTGTCAAAATCTTCTGGCTATACAAGATTGTCAGTACAGACTCCCTACCAATAATTGAGGGACATACCTTATAAAAGCCAATCAGCTTGTTGATTGGTAGCTTGCCTTCCCGATACCACTGTACCATTCGGGGTAGATACTATATGCACGTCAAAGCTTGGACTGCTGTCTGCAATGATTAAGCTCATACCTCATCAGGGATGGCATCACCTTCGATGGTTCCTCGAATGACTTTCCCGGTCTGTCCTGGATTAGCTTTGTAAAGATAAAGAATCGTATGCAGGCCATACCTGCATAAATGTGACCAGATGAAGATCCATCATGGCATCGAGTGGTGGTACTCCAATAAAGATCAGTTGACCTCTGTTGGAAGTAGCCTCTAGACCTGCTTTGATGAGACCCATGTTCCCGGTCGTGTCAATCGTTATGCTAGAACCCCTTCCATCAGTGACCTTTTTTATTTCCTCTTGCATGTCAATGTTCTCATCGGACGTGTTGATGACATGAGTGGCTCCAAGAGCTTTGGCTAACTCCAGTCTTTCTGGTACACGATCAATGCCGATGATAGTCTGGCAGGCCTGCATCTTCGCTGTCTGGAAGATATCAGCTTGTTCTTCATGCTGTTCAACATAGTTTCTTACCATTATGGAGACCAATCCGACACCACCAAGGCCTATAACTGCGACTCTGTCTTTTTCATTCGCTCTCGCAACGTTTTCAACCGTCGCCGCACCCGTCTGGAATCCACAACCCATTGGCGCGAATAACTTCAACTCCTCTTCAGTCTTGATGATGTTGGTCACATTCACAACGGATGTTTCCTTTACAACTGCCAGTTCAGCAAACGACGACTGCCCGAAAAAGTTGCCACGCAAGTCGGTGCCCTCTGTTGTATATGTTGCATCCTCACCGCCATAATTGATTTCCACGAACTTGCTACAAAAGGACGGATGGCCTTCTTTGCAGTCATGGCAGTCTTTGCAATTGTGAAATGAAAGAAGGACAAAGTCACCTGGGCGGGCTTTGGTAACCTCGGCCCCTGCTTCCACCACAACACCAGCACCTAAACCCCAACTTCAGTGATCATGGCGCTCAAGACAAGGAAGAAGTTAAACTGACCCTCATGTCCTAATACCTTTGGATATGGGATCTGGTCGGCGGGCCAAGTGGCAAAGATGAGGTCAGTGTGACAAATGCCAGTAGCGACAACTCGGATAAGCAGTTCGCTGGATCGAATTGCCCGCACAGAGCCATTTACCAGTCTCAAGTCTGGCGTAGTGCCTCGAGGCTCGTACGCTGCAATAAACTTGGTGTTCATAATTGTTATAATGATATGTTTAAGCTTGAATCCGATGTTGATCACTGTGAGCAGGTACACATGATGATTTATTGAACAAATAACCCACAACATGACTAGCCTAAATAGAGCTAGCAAAACATTCTATCCCCAAGATTACCTTCAGCCGATGCGAAAAACCCTCGGCAGAAATAACAAGCCAACCGGCCCAAATATTCTAGCCTCGTGATAGCATGTAACTAACTCATTGTGGATGTGGAACGCGGGGTAAATACCTTGGCAAATCTTTGCACGTGTAAAGACATCTTATATCAGGCCTCAAGGCAGAAGTGATGTGCATATAACATAAACAGTCTGATACCAATCTTCCAAAAGCAGTCCTTTTAGTAGGAGACACACCTCAAGCTGTCACATCCACCAATTACAGGAAGCCAGAATGGCTGTCACTACTTATACGGAGAACATGGATTTCTCAACCTTTTCCAACATCATCAATGGCCAAGCCAGAGGTACTGCCGCCACGCGTCATGGCATCAACCCTTCAACATGCGAGGCGTTGCCAGACTGTCCTGTGTCAACCCAAACAGACGTTGAGGATGCTATACAAGCAGCCCGCTCTGCATTCGAAAGTTGGAAAACGACGCCTATTGAGGTTCGAAAAGAGAAGATCAAGGGCTTGGCAGATGCGCTCGCGGCAGAGAAAGCAGAATTCGCGCGTCTGCTTATAGCGGAGCAGGGAAAGCCTGTAAGTCTAAGACGTTTATTAGACTGTTCGCCTCGAGAGACTCATATGTTGGCTATAGGCTATGTTTGCCGACCATGAGATCGGCCGCGGAGTTCACTGGCTCACTGGGACGTGTGAGCTTGATATGCCCGTGGACGAGGTGGATGACGATCCAGAGAGACGCATCTCGACTCTTTATGTCCCCCTGGGAGTAGTTGCTGCGATAGTCCCATGGAATTGTATGTCTCGATATCTCATCTGCAAGCTTTGAGCTAACTCGTTGTTGAAGACCCCATCATGCTTCTGTGCGGGAAGCTTGGTCCAGCACTGATGGCAGGCAACTCTATTATTGTCAAGCCCTCTCCCTTCACACCGTACTGTGGCATCAAAATAGTCGAGCTTGCACAGCGATTCTTCCCACCTGGCGTTGTGCAGGTCTTGAGCGGAGGCGATGATCTAGGCCCCATGTTGACAGCCCACCCAGGCATTGATAAAATCAGCTTTACTGGCTCCACAGCCACAGGCAAGAGGGTCATGGAGAGCGCAAGCAAGAATTTGACCAGGGTTACTTTAGAGCTGTAAGTATACCCAAGTTGGCCTGCATCCCCCTTCCCAGTACACCCCGACTTACATGAGACAGGGGAGGCAACGATGCTGCGATTATCTGTGCAGATGCAGACATAGAGAACGCCGCTTCACAAATTGCAGTGGCCGCATTTATGAACGCGGGTCAGATCTGCATTGCTGTCAAGCGGATTTATGTCCATGAAGACATATATGACGCTTTCAAGGCCTCGTTCATCAAGCATGTATCACAGCTCAAAGTTGGCGACGGGTTTGCAGATGGTACCTTCATGGGACCAGTCCAGAATGAACTCCAATTTCAGCGTGTCAAGGTGCACCTCGATGACATAGCAAAAAATGATTTCGCTGTCTGGAAGGGCGGAGACATGTCAGAGGGTCTGCAGAAAGGGTACTTCATCCAACCTACCGTTGTGGATAACCCGCCAGATGATAGCAAGATCGTGACCGAAGAACCCTTTGGGCCAGTAGTGCCTTTACTGAAGTGGTCTGGGGTAGACGAGGTCTTGTCCCGTGTCAATTCAAGCGACATGGGCTTGGGAGGTTCAGTTTGGACGGCTGATGAAGAGCTTGCGATGCGTATTGCTGATGGACTTGATGTCGGCAGTGTTTGGTTCAACGAGCATCTAGCTATTGAACCCAAAGCTACATTCGGAGGTCACAAGAACAGTGGCTTAGGACGTGAATGGGGTGTTGATGGGCTGCGAGGATATTGCAACTCCAAGACATATTTTATCAAGAAGAGCAAGTAGACGCACTGTACAGGCAGCTACAAAGTGAATCAAATCCAAATCTTATCTTCATCACCTAGAATAATGTTGTGTATGGCAAACCACTCCGACCTGATAGTCTTGCAACTCAGCTTCAGAGTACCTTTTACGGCTTCCCTTCTCTCAGAGGCTGAAAACATAAGTGGCCTGGGACCAGGTATCCCAAAACGAACAAGCTGGTTGCGTATCATTGCCAGTGCTCGCTTGCGAGTTGTTGGGTGCATGCGGCAGCTCGGTCTAAGCCACGTTAGTGAGACACTATTTACGGCCCACGGTTAACGGCACAAATTGAACCACTCACGAATCGATTTTACATATCAGAGCACCGTCACAAGTGCATCCAGTCCCGTCTTCCCCAGATTCCCCGCAATTCTCCATAGCGCGCTAATCTTTCTGCTATGCCCTTTAGGATGACCCCGCGTTGCGATCCTCAGTTTGTTCCCCCTTAGCAAGTTTAGTGCAACGAATGAAGTTACCGAGGCCGAATTTCATGCCACAAAACAACCTTTGGCTTGGCTCACCTGATCCAGCCCTTGTATCACCACTATGGTTATGAGATCCTCGTCTTAAATGGTCCTCCACGGCCCCTTCACTTGCATTGACCGGATCAACCTTCTCTTACGTTCCTTTCAAATCGCTATTCTCTTCACATTGTTTTATCAACATGGACCACGTCATGATGGTTGAGCCCAAAAGCCCCGAGGCCCTTGCGGTCTCGTTTGCCAGTGGCTGTCTCTTGCACATTCTCTTCTACCGTAGGGGAGAATGGGACACCGTTGTGCTCCGAATCCTGCAGGCCTATGCTACATTACCCATCATTGTTATTGGGTTGTTACGCTTGGCTGAATTCAAAGGATGGCAGCATGGCAACAATATTTCGGCTGCATCCGTCCTTTTGCTTGAAGGCGCTCACATACTCGGGCTTATAACCAGCATCCTCTGTTATCGCATCATCTTCCATCCCTTGAACAAGTTCCCTGGGCCACTTTACGCTCGAATCTCAAACTTCTATCCGACCTACCTCACTACCAAGAACACGCATCTGTATGAAGAGGTTGAGCAACTCCATCACCAATACGGTGATTTCGTTAGATTGGGTTAGTATCTCCCCCTCCAGCTTCCAGTCTCAAACTAAATCTTCGCCTCTAGGACCAACACAACTCTCCATTACACACCCAAAGGCGGTCGATGCTATCTACTCTGCCAAATCCCCATGCACCAAAGGCCCGTTCTACAATATTCTCAACCCTCGTATCTCGTTACACATGATTCGCGACCACAAGGAGCACAGCACTAGGCGAAAGACCTGGGACAGAGCCCTAAGCTCTAAATGTAAGAGCTACTCTTTTCGCATACCCATCTATTCACCAGCTAACAAGTATAAAGCACTACGTGACTACGAACCTCGCGTCACAAAGTATACTACACAATTACTCGATCGTCTCAATGAGATGCAAGGCACGACTATCAACGCCTCGGACTGGCTGAACTTTTACAGCTTCGACGTTATGGGTGATCTTGCTTTTGGCAAGTCCTTCAACATGTTACGTGACGGTGTCAATCATTACTTCCTGAGTTCGCTGCATGGCTCAATGAAGATGGTTGGTGCTCTTGCCCATATTTCATGGGTTATCCCCATCCTGAAACTCATCCCTGCCGTCAATACTGAGGACCGACAGTTCTGGGCGTGGATTTCAGGTCAAGTTGAGGAACGATCAAAGGTACGCCTCTTTCTCTGAGCAACCTGGTGACTGGACTAACACAGACGACGAGTAGATGAAGCCTGATAATCCCGATGTCTTTGCTTGGATCCTCGAGGAGTACGAGCGCAATCCAAAGACACACCAAGCAAAGCTCAATGTTGAAGCCGAAGCCTATTTAATCGCAGTTGCTGGAAGGTATGTACTCGGTGTTATTTCTGGGAACCAGATTCGCTTTGAGACTTACTAGACTACAGTGACACGACCGCTGCGACTTTGACTGGTCTTCTCTTCGAGCTGGCGACCAATCCCTCTCAAATCATCAAGCTGAGAGAAGAGATTGACCAGTACTTTATGGACAGAGAACACGCAGATCATACATCACTCTCCAACCTCATCCACTTGAATGCCGTCATCGACGAGTCCCTTCGGTTGCACCCGCCTGTCCCCTCAGGTTTGCAGAGAGTCACTCCTCCGCAGGGACTGATGGTGGGGGACACCTTCATACCAGGCAATACCATTGTTCAGGTTCCCATGCATACAATTCAACGGGGTAGGTTATTCTCCGTCTACCTCACTGTACATAAGCAGCTAACCATGTTGAATAGATGAACGCAATTTCGCACGACCATCAGAGTTCATCCCAGAGCGTTGGACAACATCACCTGAGTTGACCAAAGATAAGACAGTCTACGCACCCTTCTCAATTGGTAATATTAAGTCTGCCATCCATCTGAACTTATGCTGACTCTAAGAAGGTCGATATTCTTGTGTCGGGAAGCAGCTTGGTTTGATGGAAGTGAGATATGTTATAGCACATATTGTAAGGGCATTCGATGTGAGACTTGGTCAGGGCCAGACTAAAGAGGGCTTTTTGAAGTCCAAGATGGATACGTTCACACTGGCCACCCCGAACCTTCATCTTGTCTTTACACCTCGTCCTACAAAATGATGGCATTTATAAACACAAGATTTGTGAGGCACATGACGGGCAGACTTGCGTTATAGTTTAACTTGATATAGCAGCAAAGTTGAAACTACTCCTAATAACTATAATTAAATCTCCTCCTCCTTATTTACAATAGTCGCAGCACCTCCACCCTCCGCCTCAGCAACAATCTTTGTTCTCAACACCTTTCCACTCTGATCGGTGTATATGTTACAATAAGCACTGAGCCCATGATACGGTGCGTACGTGTACTGCAGCTCATACTCCACCCCTTCATCACCAGTGATAGTCTTATTGTGGCCAGTGAACTTCATGTCCTTGTTGTAGAACCCAACTTCCTTACGACGCCTCTCAACCCCCTTGTTGTTCAGGTAGATATCGTATAGGAAGCCATCTTGTGTCAAGACGCGGTTCCTGTTTGTCGACCCTGAGAAGTCGTTGACGGAGTAGAGAATATTATTCTCAAAACGCGCACTGAGATCTCTCTTGTCCAACGCCTCAGCATCTTCGCCAGATTCATTTCCTCCGCCGCTTCCGCCAACGACATCGCCAACATCATCCACAATGTCCTTGACAGTATCTCCAAGGGTTGCAATGATGGGGTTCAGGTCGATACTCTCAAGAACATCATCGACCATACGAAGGATATTACCGAGACGGGCCTCAAGCTCGACCTTGGCTGTGACGTTGTAAATGCCGAGCTTGACACGATCAATTCCGAGATCGACACCGGCGTTGAAGTTCAGTAGATTGAGGACTTTTGCGTCTAGGTTGATTTTGGCCGTGATGTTCTGCACCTCAATGGAGATCTCGCCCACTGAGACATTGGCGTTGAGGTAGACATCTGGTTCCTCATTGAGGGGCGCAATGCCGCTGTTGGTGTTTTCAGTCTCGTAGATGGCGGACTCATCGTCGCCTCGACGGTTCAGGCGATAGCCATAGTAGCCGTCGCCTCGACGGTTCAGGCGATAGCCATAGTAGCCGTCGCCTTTAGCTTTCGCGGTAGCAAAGCTTATATACGAGGCCAGAGCCAAAGCGCCGAATAGTGAATGATGCTTCATTGTGAGGTTGAATTTGCTGTCGGTAAAAGGAGTGTGAGAATGAAGAAGACAGCTGCGCAGGCTAAAATGAGATGCCCTTCAGAAAGGGCGCAAGTCGTAGAATAGAAGAAAAAACACAGGCGACCCTCCTTCACAGAGCATCCCAACCAAGCTTGTAATAATTACCAAGTATCCCTGCTGAAAGTGGTGGAATAAGACTCAATCTATCCGTACCTTGGTTGGATAACCCAGATTCAACGGTAAGCGAACTTGAAACAGCATCAACTCCGGTAGGAGAGTTCCCTGACCTCCAGCCTCCGCGGTTTCATTGATGCAGGGGAAATCACAACGATTGGAGCCGTGATGGGCGTATTAGAAGCCTTGCTTGGGCCTGAGAGGGCTGTATTTCCGACAGACCCCTGTCACTGCGTCAATGCATGAACTCAATCTCGATCGATTACCCGGTAAAGCATGTCAGTAATTTCATTCCAGTTCCAAAAATCCTGTTTTTCTATTGCTTGTAACTCAAAGGGCGAATAAGACCCGCGATATGACCATCCCAACAAGCTCATAGAGCCTAACGCTTATAATGCAACGGGAGATTGCGCTAGTTCCAAGGGCCGTGTGACAAAAATCCACTTTATGCCATGGGGTACATGATCAAAGACCTGGCGGTGGACGATGAGCAAGAAATGTCTCGACATACCATAATTGTCTCGAGTGATAGCGCATCGAACATCATCACCTCCTTCCAAACAGATTCCTCCCAAACTTCAATATGCGTCTCTCCATTTTTAAGCCTTTGGTTGTGGCTCATCTTTTCAGCCTGGGCATTGCCCAAACACCAGACTCAACAGACCCAGCTACAACTGCAGAGAGCATCGCCATTCCCCCGACAGCCTCACCATCTGGTAGTGAGGATGCCACCAGCGACAGCACGGCTCAGCCGACATCTGCAACTGGAGGGGGAGGGGCGTCAAGTAACTCCTCACTTGGTCCTCCCGACGTTCATCTCAAAGTCCCAGAACTCTCTGTTGGCCGCATTGAGCTAGACGTCGACAATCTGCATGCAGACATCAACCTCAACGCTGATATTGCGAAGCTTGTTCAGATCAACGCCGGCATCCAAATCGGCATTGACAAAGTCAACATCACAATTGCGGATGTAGAGGCTGAACTTGAGCTCGTTGTTCGCTTGGGCCATTTGGTTGAGATTGTCAACCGCACTCTGGCTTCTCTCGATCTGAACCCGGCTCTCATCAATTTGCTCGACTCCGTCGGCGACATTGTCGAAGGCGTCATCGGCGCTGTAGATGGTCTACTTGGATCTATCACCCAGGGCGACACGAAACTCAATTTCCTCATTGACAACCTTGGAAACATCGTGCAAGAAGTCACAAAAACGGGCAGCGACGTTGTCAGCTCGATTATCGGAAACTACAAGCAAAATATGACCTTCACTGGCGATGAGAAGACTTTGCAAAATGGTCTCACGCAGAGGACATATGAGTACAAGGAGCTCAGTGCTCTTGTTAACATTGTATTTAACAAAGCTGGTCAAATTGTTCAGGCCATGGTTGTCAAAGGTGGCGGTAGTGGTTCTGGAGACGATGATAAGCCCAGTGGCAGTGCAACTGCGTCGCAAACAGCAACGGCTACTCCCAGCCAAGCTACAACGACATCTTCTGCTTAATGAAGGACCACGCTGTATCGCATTCATATACCATATTAATAAAAGTAATAACTATTACTATCTTCTTAGAAATTATACTATATTATTACTATTAATAATCTATAAAATATTAAATTAATATATTATAACTTAAACTTAATACTAAAGTTATTATAAAATACTAGAGAATTGATTTTAACTTTAAGAATATTTCAAGATAGCTTGTAAAAACTATTAATATAACCTGATTTATATAGCTAGTATAGGCTCGACTGAGTCTTATAAAGCCAGTCCCCCTCCTTGAGGAGGGTCCAGTAGTCAGTTCAGTCCCTTAAGTAGACTCTTTAAATCAAGCTGTAGTACTTATTTTTTGTATCAAGTTGGCCTTTTAGGCTACTTCAGGGTTTCTTGGGCCTGCTATATATCTACAGAACTACCCTTTGCCCACGCGACCTAACTTGTCTACTACTGCATTTTCTGCAAGCCATAAGGTTCTTAATGTTATAGTTAAGATAAAAGAATTATTTCCTGACTCTTGGCCTTTATTAAACCGCAAAGGGCCAATATCGTTTACCTCAATGGGCTACTCGGAGATTCGACCATGCCTCAGGAACTACCTCACAGCTTTGTTCGGATAACCATATTGGCAATCGTCCCCCTGTTGATCACAATACGCTAAATACTTTAATTGCGTCAATATATCTAAGAGAAAGTTCACACCCAAAGCAAATAAGCCTAACTAACATCCTGGAAGATATTTGCCAAGCCAATGGCAAAGAAAGCAGGCCAAGCTCACCCTGCACATTCAGACACCTAACAATCGAAAATCTCATCCTGATGAACAGTGTGCATATGACGTGACATGAGGACCGCTCTGACGTGCTGAGAGGACTGATGATGCGATCCTTGGCCATCGCGTTATCCAAGTGGGGGAACTGACCGTTCGTCCATGTTCAGTTCAAAATTCACCAGTAAAGAAAATACTACTGCTATTTCCTTGACTTGACTATTGAACACCAAACACTCGTTTTCGGGGCCTGGTGATGAAGATCGAACAATCCCCCATTGCGGACTTGGAGCTTGCAGTGACTATACCAGCGCAAGACGTTAGCCACAGCAATGCATGCCCGACACAGACACAAGCGCCAGAAGATTCAGGTCCTGGTGACCATCAATATCCACATCTCTCCAGAATCCGAGCTTTTCTTCTAGTAACGGTTATATCTATCGCGGCCCTTCTCACCGTAAGCGCCTTTTCTGGCCAAAGATACACCCACTAACGAATTGACAGGTTCTCAACTCTCAGTCCATCGTTATCATCCTCCCTGTTCTAGGAAATACGATTCGAATACCCTCCTCTCGCCAACAACTCGTTGTATCAATTTATAATATCTCCACAGGCAGCGTCATGCTCCTTTGGGGTCGTTTAGCAGACGTATATGGTCGACGGTTAGGTTTCTTGTCAGGATCAGTCATATTTACCTTGTCAACACTATGTCTTCCTTGGACTCGCTATGAAATACCGTTCTACGTATTGAGAGCCGTGCAGGGAATGTCAGCTGCGGCTATTATGCCCTCTGGAATTGGTATTATGGCTTCGACCTTTGCACCAGGTCCTTCTAGAAACATGGCTTTCATCGCAATGTCTGCCATGGCATCATTGGGTTCTGTCGTGGGTAGCCTTCTAGGTGGCTTTGTAGGGTCGACTCTTGGTTGGAAGTGGGTGTTCTGGATACCAGCTATTGCATCCGCCTTTACAACTGCTGCTGGCTGGTTTGTCACAGCTGGTCATACAACGAGGATCGCTCCTCAAGGGACAACCGAGAATGCTGAGAGCAGTAAGAAACCCTATGTCGACTGGATCGGGGGTGGTCTCATATCATCCAGCCTGACATTGCTTCTTGTTGCCATCACGCAAGGAAACGTCTCCGGTTGGTCTACGCCTTGGATACCTCCGCTGTTGGTTGTGTCTGTATCACTTCTAGGGGGCTTCATCTTCTATCAGCGCCAGTTGGAGATAGACCCAGACCGTATACCTCTGATGCGTATGTCCATGTTCGCGAAGAAACAGTTTTCTGCACTATTTGTGCTGGTCGGTTGTTTCTATGCGTCGTTTAATGGCTTTCTTGTGTTTGTCACATATTTGTGAGTATCCTGTATGGATCATATCACTCATGTGCATCTAGCTAACCTGGTAAAGCTATCAGAAGTACCAAGGACTGGGGGAGTTGCAGACGACACTTCGATTTCTTCCTGCCGGGATATCAGGCTGTGAGTACACTATTATGCTGAACTGTACTTATCACTTTTCTAATTTCATCACGACAGTACTCATATCATTTGCCGTGTTTCCAGCACTAAATCACCTTCCTTACTTTATTGTACTTATTGTTGGCCTTTCATGCAGCGTTGTATCTCCATTCCTCTTCGCAATACCATCAATTCCGCCAATTACTACTTATTGGGCATGGGGATTCCCTGCTATGTGTCTTTGTATGAGCGTTGAAATTGTTTGGCCTGTCTTTAGTCTGCTTACTGCCAAGTCTCTCGCGCAAGAAGATCAATCTCTTGGTGGTGGCCTTCTTCAAACGGTGAACAATGTCGGCCGTGCTTTGGGATTGGCAATTGCGACGGCTATACAGACTACTATTGCTGGGGATATTAATAATGAACAAGGATCGAATATATACTTGGACGGATTGAGAGCTGCACAGTGGTTTAACTTTACACTGGCCGTTACCGGGATATTACTAGCTTTAGTCTTCTTTCGAGATTTAGATAGGCCATAGCTTTATGCATTATATTTATATTTATTATAAGATTTAATATAAGCTTATATATCTTATATACCTTAAATATAGTTATTTAATTTATAGGTATTTATTTTATTTAATATTAAGGACTACTTTATGGCTTGGACTTACCCTGGCGATTATTTTACTGGCGCCAAATTGGAAAAGGAAGGTACAGGGCTTATGGACCATTAATCCCGCACACTGGGCCTATTAGGCAAAATGCATTTCTTTTGTAATATGCACTAGGTCCTAGTTTGTCATGACTTGCTCCGAGACCATGCTAGAGCCTACGCTCGGTCCTTGAGGCGAGTTACGAAAATCCACGGAAATTGCAGTAAAGGGCCCCGGAAATAGTTTACTGTAGTTATTATCATTATGCCCTTACAGAATCTTTTAGGGGATGAGTTAGGTAAACATGCCTATTTAATGCTACATAATAGAGGTACTTATAAATTGGTTTAGTTAATGTAAGTATTATTTCTTTCTTTTAAAGATATTAAACGCTTATAGTAAATTAAATTAAAAGAGTGCAGTACTGTAGATTGGTTCCATTACCTATAAGTACTAGTGTATATAAGCCGGCTTTACGCGTAAATCCTTGGACTGAAAAACAAGAGTCTGAAGCTATTACGTGTTTGTTATCTGATTTTATTGGCTTATCAGCTGGCCTGGACGTAAGTTTAGAGGGTACGTGGGGCAGAATGAATGATCGACAATGATCAACAATGATCGACCTCTGTTCTAGGAATCTAGTTAGGGGTAGTGGCAGATCACCGTGACCTGTTAGGTGCGTTGCAAATCAATCTGTGCACTAAAGCTCTGTTATTACAGAGTGCTAGTCCTATCTGTAGAGATTTATGTGCAGATCTTTTTCCAGCCTTCTTACCCGTTTAGCCGCGTTGAAAACATTAGTCGCGTGCAAAGCAATAGGTGCGCTGATCTTATGCAAAACAAGCAAGATTGCCTCCTCCAGCCCCGGACCACTCTTTCCTAGTACCCCTTTCTACTTGCATATTTATGTTATTAAAGACCGTCTTATACGGAGCTCTGCAGTTATCTTTACCTCCTTCTGTCAACACCAATGACTTCTCCCGAGGTCGGTGATTCATTAGCTATTCACCATGGTCACCGCATCCGCAGGATCAGCCATTAGCGCTATAGAGCGAACATGCTCAGTACCTAGCCTTCTGGGTTCGCTCTTCATTATCGCCACTTTCTGTTCTTCGAAGCTGTTTCATAAGCCAATTAGCAGGATGCTTTTTTACGCCTCTTTTGGCAACATGATGAGCAATATCGCTACACTTATGTCCAAGCTATGGGGATAAATGCGACCTATAAGGTTAACCTTTAGGCTATAAATATAGATAATAAATAAGAATATAGTATTTTTTCCCTTAATATAAGCTTTTATTTAAAAGCTTTTATAATAATTATTATATTTTACTATAAGCCTTAAGGTATTATAAAATAAAGAGATTAAAAGGTATATAAAGAAATATAACTTTAGATTTATATTTTTATATATATTATAATAATATTATTTATAAAATAATATATTAGCTATTTTAGTAATTTAAATTATTATTAATAATAATTTAATAAACTAAAAGGCTTAAAATTATATTTATTAGTTTTTTATTATTTTTATTAACTTTAAAAGTATAATTAAATTATATATTAATATAAAAAATAATATTTAAAAGCTTTAATAAAAGTAATTATATTAATAGTAAGTTTTATATTAAAATTACCCTTTTTAGCTATTAATAAATTAAATATTTATTGCTTATTATATTTTATTTATTAAAAGAAAAAGAAGTTATAAAGATTTAATAAAAAAGAAAATAAAAAAAAGGAAAATAATAATAAAAAGATTAATAATAATAAAATTAAAATTAAGGTATTAAAAGGTAATTATAATTAAATAAATAATATTATAATATTATAAATGGCATTAAAGGCTAAAAGATATATTAAAAGGTATTATAAAAAGATATTAACTTATTATTAAATAACTTTAAAAAGGATTATATATATAGTAAAAAGGTTAAATTATTAAAGGTTTTATTAATTAAGTTATTTAGGCTAATTAAAAAAGTTAAAATATTAATACTTTTATTAAGGTAAGTTATATTTAGGTAACTAAAAGCTTTAATAGCTAAAAGAATATAAATTAATTAAGTTTATAAGATTAATATATAATAATTTATTTTTAAATATAATGACTTATATCTAAGAGCTTTCTCGATTAACCAGATTCTGCCAGGTGCTAAATGCAAGCATTTCTAATCGAGACGTAAGTTCGTTTCTGGTCTGATCTACTACTCATCTGCTAACTATTTGCTAGATTCATGTTTGCAGATGTCTTTTGGGCCCTAGCCATGGCGACGAATGTATACCTCACGTTCTACCATCGATTCGACGGCGTTAGGCTACGTAAATTAGAGCCACTTCACATTGGTCTATGTTATGGAATTCCATTCATTATAGGCATCACCTTTATATTTGTAAGGAACAAAGATGGTCATCGGGCATACGGGAATGCGAACTTGTGGTGCTGGCTTACCGTGGAGTGGGATGCTTGGCAGCTGGCCACTTATGGACTGATATGGTAACACATTCCTTGGCCGTACTCAATGAACAGTTCTGACACGATCCTAGGCTGATTATTTTCATCGCCTTTGCTATATACGTCCGGACCGGTATTACTATCTATAAATGGAAGAAACGTCTGAATAGCTTCTCAAATTCGTACGAACGGAACATTTCGTCCCAAGTCCCGCAGAATGCAGACCCTATGGTCATCTCCAAGACTACGAAAATCACGATTTTAACATCAGATTCTGCACCGACTGGCTTCTACCAGGCTTTTGGAACCGCAACGAGACCCGAGCCAGTCCATTCAGCAAATATTTACACCGGTCCCGCGCAGCCCGTAGCGAATTCTTCCGACCAAAGCTACATCAGATCGCAGCAATCAGATCGCAAAGGACGCAGCCTGAGTGACGATGCAGCTATGCCATATGCCAAGACGGCTCTTCTGTTTTTCACAGCGATGCTTATCACTTGGATTCCCGCAAGCGCGAACCGTCTGTACGTTCTTGTAGACGGCAAGTCATCCGTGCCGTTGGGATATCTAAGCGCATTTGTACTCCCTCTGCAGGGCTTCTGGAACGCCTTGATCTACTATTACACCTCTCGAACCGCGTGTAAGCAGGTCATTGCTAGTTTGAAGACTGGGTGCCGCCCTCTGGACGAAAGCGATGCCAACGGGTCTAGCTTTGCAGACGGAAATAACGAGCAGGGGTTTCAGCTGGAGCAGGTAAAACCTGCAAAGAGGGGACAAAGTTTTGGGGATACAGAAAGCACAACATCGCTAACGACGAAAGTCTAAGGGTTCTTTTCTATCACAAGTTTTGGGTGTTAATTGTGTTTTTAATAAGCTTCATATATTAAGTAATGTCACTACTTTCAGCGATACCTTGTCTTCGAACCTAGCTTACCACCAGTGTAGTGTTCTTTATCTAGTAACTCAGACTAACCTCGTAAGCAATACCATCCTTCAATCTCGGAACCATCCCTATCTGCAGATCATTCATACATCCTCACGTACGGAACATGAACTGCCTGATACTGAGATGTGTGAGGACCAAAGTGACACTTCCAGTAGGTCCGATATTTGTTCGATGTCTTCGTCAGACCATCCTTCTTGGCCGTCGTGCTGGTTATCTTGGTGCATGGCATGTCTATATCAATAGTGCTCCATCGCTGGTACGCCACAGTGCCATACTCCATCTTCCAGCGACCATTCGTCAGGGTGAAGTCCTTCAACTGAGAGTCGGTTGCCCTGATGAGCCAGAAGTAGAGCTTTACTGCCTCGGCCAGTTCTTTCTTCATGTTTTCCTGGATCGCGATGAGACCATTGCGTACGTAATAGCCAGTCTGGTCAGTGTTGTCAAACTCCCCCTGGTTGACCTTCTCCCAGTCAATGGCCAGCATACGGGTGATGAGCTCGTGAAGTGCTTTAGAATCCGCCAGATATTCGGCGACAAACGACTTCAAAGGGCCAAGCTCAGTGGCTACCTTCTTAGAGGTAGTTGACATTCCACCAACGACAGGCATAAACTTGAAGACGTCCTTCGTGACTTTGATCTCGTTGTTCCGAATCCTGCTGATCATTTCATTCGCGGGAGGGATATAAGCCCAGTTTGACCTAAGCTTGTTGACATCATCTAATAAACTCTTCGTCTTGGTGTTGAAGCTGAAGATCTGCCTGCCTGTGCTGAGCTTGTCGGACAAATTGATGACGGTTTGCACATCTGTCATGAACCTTCGAATATTTGGGCGATTGCTCCCGCAATAGTCCATTCCAGTGCAGATGGAGTCGTAGTAGCCGGTGAGGATATACTCAATCCCATTAAAGGCTTCTTTAACGTTGTCCGTAGCATTCATGACGTATCCAGTGGACTTGGTAATAAGGTCTAGGTTGTCTCTCCAACGGTTGAGTATGGGAATGATGGGCCCAAGGAGAAGTTTGTACGAGGCGGTAAGGTAATTGCTGAAGACAGCGTAAATCTGCTCAGAGTTGCAGACACCTGTGACTCGGCAGGGATGGATAACGGAGATCATGGCACGAAAGGTTCCACGGGCCATCTGATACATGTTAGTCAAGCCATGCGTGGTATAGAACGGATACGTACATCAGCTCCTAGGACGACTTGCCAGCCAGTCGCCTTAAGTTTGTTCAAGGTGGCATCACGACTTTGTGAGTATTTGAGACCTCCATCCGTCAAACACTAGACTCGATCAGCGCAAAGAAACTCCATAGCAACGCCTTGCGGCAATACCTTCTCCAGGGTCCCGGCCTGATCCAGATAGTAGTTATTCGCCAACTCAAAGTTACCAGCCGAGGAAGACGTAAACTTGCCCTCAGAGTTTAGAGTGCGCAGTTTAGTGAAGCAATTGCAAATAGGATCCCGGGCCTTGAGGAATTTGTTGCCGAGTGTTGTGCCGAGGGCTTTGCGGATTTGATCACAGACGTTGACCTTGATGTAGTTGAACTGAATAGAACGAACGTTCTTGCTCGATTTGACGATCTTGAATCCGTTTGGTACAGTGATGGTTGTTTTACAGCCATTATTGGCGCTGCCTGTACAGATATCGGTTAAGCTGCTTTGCGCTGAAACCACATCACTCAGCAGCAGCAGCAGTGGAGCAAAAATAAGTGAGAATTTCATCGTTGAGTGGACTTTGCAGGAATGCAGTACAGTCTCGCCCTCATTGCCTGCGATGAGCACCCTGTAAATAAGTGAAAGTGCCTCGCGTAATCCAAGACTTTTCTCAAATCTCACCGCCAGGGCATGAAGCTGAACCCAGTGGCGCAGGTAGCGCCTCCACCATAATCGATAGTCTCGAGATAGCATTCAGCCCTTTGAGAGCGGAAGTCGCTCAAAGGAGGATTCATTAAGCGATATGACCTGCCAGAGATTAAGTGGCGTTACACCCAATAGTCGAGCTAGGCCCTTTGCGACAGCCGCTTAACATTTTACATGACTTTCTCGTGTTCATGATCATGTGCGATGAACTGTTTGGTAGTCACTAGTCAGTAAAGCCTTGGCAAGTTGAAATGCCAAGACGGCTGGTGGTCTAGGCAGGGTCCAGACCGCGACTATCATGGCAGAGACTTTTTTTTCAGCTGCCTCTCCTCTTAGCACATACCAAAGTCCCCAATCTGCCTACAGCTTACAGCACATGTCGCGAATACGCCTTAGAGTGGGAACAACGAATAAGCTTAAAAATAAACTCAAGGCATTGGCGGAATTGGCGTGCCTCTATCTCACAGTCCCCTGGATTAGGGTAAGCCTTGTGGCTTATGACTGAACCCTGTTTAGTGAACATCGTAGCAGGTATAGCGCAATTCCTGGACCGTGTGTAGTCCTGTGACCTTATTTATCCATCTTAGCGAGTTGGGTTGGTCAATCACAGATAAAACTATTTATCTGCCATCACTGAGTTGAGATTGTTTCTCTATCTAGGTACGGTGACGAAGAGCTCATAAGACCTTGAACGCATCACTTTCATAAGAACTCGCCGGACGGCGGAGGCCCGAGTCCCGCTCTTGATCCATTAATGCACTAGGTTATCAGCTGCCTTTAGGCTGGGACTCATCTCCGTTTCTTCACGGAGGTTGAACCAAAACGCTACACGATGTCGAGACATTTAACCGCGAGTCCATATTCAATAACAAGAATATTTAACTCTATAAATACATATACTCTACACAATAACACTCAACTAAATAAGATGATGCTCATGCATCAACTGGCCAATCTGTGAACCTTCCAGCTTGTTGACAAGAAACCTTCGAATACGCTCTGGCAGCCACGTCACCAATTCCTTACCATCTCGTAACTGACACATGGCGTCAAGCAAAACTCTCACATCGTAAGTCGAACCAAATACCTCTGGAACACCACGATCCACTCCAGTAAGTTGATATACCGACTCCATAGCCGTACGAACAGAATACTCTGTAGTAAAGATGGTATCGCGTGTTGTCTCAGAAAACTGCCCCAGGAAGGCAAAGTTCTCTGCTCCGGCTGGAACAATGTCGGGACGATCCCCCGCCTTTCGTGGCATGAAGAAGGATGTGACATATGGCATCATTACTGGGACACATTTGGCACCTTCAGCCGCAAGAACAGGGATGTCGCTCTCTGGGACTCCCATGTGATACAGCCACTCCTGGGTGATCTCCTCGCCAGTGCAATCTTGCATAGGCTTCTTAACGTAGTCGCCGTTCTTTTCGACAAGTAAGCCGTAGACCCAAACAACAATTTGATCCTTGGGCTGGTTCTTGAAGTGAGGCTGGCGATTGACCGTCCAGCTCATGATCCAGCTAGAATCACGGACTGTGACAATACCTCCAGTTACGACTTTTCCGCTGAAAGGGTCTCGCTTGCAGATCTTCTGGATATACTCAGGCACACGTTTGTCTAAGGTCGTGACAGTCGCTGACATCCACTTTGTCGCAGGGATGTTGTCGCAGAAAACCTCAGGGCGGCCAAAAGAGGGGTCTTTGGCTGCGATACGACGCCACAAGTCCCAGGCGGGAGCTGGACCATCATGGAGTTTAGCTGGGGTATGTTGATCACCTAAGCCAGAGTTCTCCGTCAACGAACCAATAGTCATAAAGACGAGGTCGTTGACTCCCAGAGACTGACCACCGTTCTCTCCATCTCTGATCCAATGAATGAAAGTTGCAGTCTTCTTGTTCTCCTCAATGTTGAAGTCAACATCTTGAACCTCGGTGCCATACTGAAATACAACACCCTGATCCTCAAGCCATTTATGCAATGGCAGCACAAGAGACTCGTATTGGTTGTACTTTGTGAATTTGAGGGTCGAAAAGTCAGGCATGCCTTTGATATGGTTGACAAAACGATGGAGATACAGCTTCATCTCCAAAGCAGAGTGCCAGGTCTGAAAAGCAAACATGGTCTGCCAGTAGAGCCAAAAGTTACTCTTGAAGAAGTCCTCGCCAAAGACTTCGTCAATACGTTTGTTTTCGACTTCAGCTCTAGTAGCAAGGAAAAGCCTCGTCATTTCTGACTGGGCCTTTTCGGTCAGGGTAAACAGCTTCCCAGTCTCTGCATCTTGACCTTGCTTGATCGTGGCGCGCTGGAGCGAGAAGTTCGGATCTCTCTTGTTGAGCCAATAAAACTCGTCAAGAACACTAGCTCCCTCCTCCTCAATCGAGGGAACAGAACGGAAGAGATCCCAAAGGCACTCGAAGTGAGATTCCATCTCGCGACCACCGCGGATGACGAACCCTTTCTCGGGCTCCTTGATGCCATCTAGAGCACCGCCAGGGATCTTGAGTTCTTCGAGGATGGTGATGTTCTTTCCTGGCATTTGAGCATCGCGCACAAGGAAAGCGGCAGTTGAGAGGCCAGCAATGCCAGAGCCGACAATCCATGCCGTTTTAGACTCAATGCCTTCAGGCTTGAGTGGTCGCGCAAAGGCTTCATAGTTGCCTTTGCTGTAATACATAGTAAATAGAGAATTGATCTTTCAGTTGTTGGAATGTAGTGGAATTTATGTGTTATGATTATATCAAGAATAATTTCACCAACCATGGCCAACTCTCTCATTTTATCTTCATTTCCATCTTGCGTGACGCAAGCAAACTCTTTCTCACGATATGATCTGATTGTTGAGAAGCCCGTTGGTGATTTGTTAGTGCCCGAGGTTTTGGTACTCGAAACCGAGCATCACATGTAATTAGCTTCTGACAGTGGGCCGACTTGTCGCTTTCCAGAAGATGGTGGCTACGTCACAGTAGATGACGCTGCAAGATAAGCTAAGCGAATTGTCATAATCGGGTTACCGGCAATAATTATCATTGCCCCCCAGACTTTGCATGCCATTTCGCAAATCACGAGGCTTGTCGAAACTTTTTAACCTTGCGCTAGCTCTACTGTTGCATGATATGACAGGTGATGGTTATGGGCGGGTTTACAATTAGCGTTGTTCTGGGCCACGGCACATTCCGTTCTGGTAAAGTAATCGGAGCTGTTAAATGCCGTCTCCCGATGCCAATTATTCAGGTACTACCGCTCTTCCCATTCACTATTGTCGCCTGCGAGGTACAAAAAATAGCTATTCTCGCAACGCGAGACTATGTGACATTGAAATCAAAGGGGACAAGCGATGCTGGGTAATTGTCCTGCAAAAGGTCATTCCCATACATGAGACTGTCTTCCCAATTGAAGTGACCCAACGCCTGATCACCTTCGTCATCCGCCAGAGGATGCAAGAAGTCTGTTGTGACGTGTATACTGACATAAGGGAGACCCTCTGTGGATACAGAATGGTTTGTGGATTGTCTGATATTGTGAATGATCGGATCGAGAAGTTCCCATATCATAGACGGTGGAAAGTTAATCGTGGTATCAGCAGCACCGGCTTCAGGTGACTTTCCAATGATAAGCGATTGGAGTCGTTGGAGGCTTTCGAGCTGTTGCTTGCGGTTAGTAAACATCAGGTTCGCAGTGGAGGAACTTACTTTTTGTGACATGCATGGCCAGGTCTTAGACAGGCGTTGTAGCAATCTCTGTCCCTTGGCTAAATTCTGGCTGGCTTTGCAAGCAACCTTGGCATTCTTCACAAATTGGTAGAGCCAGGGAATTGTCGATGTTGCTGCAACAGCTAGTCCAATGAGGGGATTGTATATCTCAATGTTCAAATCTTCAAATATTCCAACAAGCCAGAATACCCACCCAGAGTGAAAGAGTGCTTGATCCACAACCTGCTGTAAGAACAGCCTGGACTGGCTCATACCTTTATTGCGGCGTAAAGCCACCAAGTGAATGAAGGGGTGGTTCAACAATGCGAGAGATGCATGTAATACTAAATGCGTGGTCAACCACGGATTCCAATACTCGCGGTATGCCTGAATCTCGTCTGAAGTCCTTTTAAAAGGGAAGAGGCTCCTCATCAGGTGTCTCTGGTTGAATTGAGCTTCGTACTCAAATAGCGAAAGATTGAGCTTAGAATACGTTGACTCTGGCATCCAGGGTATTTGGACTTCTCCACGTCTGATTTCATGGAGATGGCAAGCGACTTGACTCCAGACTGCTATCATTCTCCCCGCGTGTGTGTTAATCCCTAGTTCATCTGATGAACCAAGAGCATTATCGAAGTCCGGTGCATTAAAATCGTACGCATCTAGTGGAATTGGTGGCGGAGGCTCGACACTGTGAGGATATTTCCGATTAGGGTCATGTGCTGGGGCCCCTGGCATGTGAGGAAAAAAGACGGCCTCAATCGTGTGAATGCTCCAGTAGCATTTATTCTCTTCTGCCGATTCATTATTGGGTATTAAGTTGCTTTCCCACAGATTGCGGACACTCTCCAGTCGTGTCGCTATGCCAATGGACATCCATGCCTTGGACAAATCGCTAACTATTGAACCATTAGTGAGATCCATCGGAGGAAACTACATTTCTCTTCCCTGCAATGTCTCTCAGTGCCATCATGCATAGAGCTTGAACAATCTCAACGTGATGCTTTCCTTCAGCAGCAAATCGCTGTATAGTAGTCGCTGCCGAGCGGCTGTAATAGCTAGATGCCTCTGCGTGATTATTCCCAAAGTACTCATGAGTAGTGAACTCGAGCATAAGGGCTAAGAAACTATAGAGAAAATATTGAGGGGCGTCATTGAGTCTCTCTCCCAGGGTGGGGAGGTCAAATAATGGTAGAGGTTGAAGATGCACTTTCTGACTGTAGACTTGTAGAAAGTGAACCAATACATCTTTTGGCGGGTAAGATCTGACACCAAGGTTAGTCAATCGTATAGTCATCAGTATAATAAAAGTCGTACTGGGCTTCTGAGAAAGAGACAGTTTGTTGCTCATTCGGATCAGCCTGCTCAGTCAAGAAAGAGTTCCCATCAGGGCTTGTCGTTGAACGGAGTGGCTGCGAAGGTCCAGAACCCTGAGCTTCTTCATTTGTCCGCGAACTAGTATGCGACTGGTTATTACTCATAGACATATAGCTTCGGGCTTTTTCGGCTTACCCAAGTAATTCAGATAAGGACGCTATTTGCGACTCAAGGACCTGGACCCTGTCTTTGGTGGATTTCCTACAACTTTTATCAGGCAAGAATTCTGAAAATAGAGGGGAATGGCCTGACTTCTGAACTTTCTGGGCTTTGGTAGTACTGTCCTGCGACGAACTTCCCCGTGCGGCATACTTGCACGGAAGCTGAAGCCGCTGACAAAATGAGCAAATCGGTCGCTCTCCAGTGCACTTTGACTTCTTGCGACTACATTTATATGTCAGCTGACTTTCTTTTTCTTCACAACAGCACTAAGCTTACCTACATGGCTCACAAGCCCGACGGCTTTGGTGAGTCTGAGTTCTTGATGTCATTAAAGTAATGATTTGTTGATTGGGTCATGGTTGATGGCGGAGAATGAAAATTCCGCGGAGTTCAGAGAGCAGAAATGGCACGTGAACAATGGAGACTTACTAGGCTCTCGCCAATCACCTTATGATATTTTCCGTTTCTATTTTGAGAGAGAGACAGTTCCGCTCACATGACTATCAAGACGAGCTGCTAATTGGATCAAAATTGTTAAGGGAGTTCCTAGGAGATCTAGAAGTTCCGACCGCAACAGAAATAATTATTAGCATAAAGTAGAACAATGGGCATACTTAATGGATCTAAAAACGACTTGGTACTTAAAGCATTCATTACTGTCACTTTATTTATCGCGTGATAAGTAAATAAATAACTGCTTTTTATAAATTGTCATTGCCTTTTATCTCCCCTTATCCTGCAAAGATGGCAATCTCAGAAACGATGAAGGCTGTCGTTTTTGATGGCCCATACAAGATCTCTGTGCAAGACAGGCCTGTTCCTCAGAGTACGAAATCTTCAATGAGTTTTCTTATCACACTAAACTAACTACTGCAAGTCCAGGATGCTCAGGACATCATTGTAAAGGTTAACATGACTGCTTTGCGGATCGTGTGTCGCCCTGGCAATAACATCCCATAAACGGAGGGCTGACAAGATATCAGAGAGCTACACTTGTACCGAGGCGTTGAACCAACAGAACCGAATTTTATCATGGGTCACGAATTCACAGGTACCGTTGCTGCTTTGGGCTCTGAGGTCACGACCGTGAAGATTGGAGACAAAGTCGTCTCCCCATTTACTGCTTCTTGGTGAGGCTTCCCGCTGTTATCTTTTTGGAATGAGATAATTTCGAGTGCAAATACTAACATTACACAGCGGCGAGTGCTACTACTGTCAGAACGGTGGCTCAGCACGATGTATCAAGAGCCAAGCCCTGGGTTCTCCGAATCTCGACGGAGCTCAGGCAGAATACGTGCGTGTACCATTCGCAGACGGTACTGTGATCAACGCCCCGGAAGGAATCCACGACCAGGCTCTTATCCTGATGGCTGATATCTTCCCCACTGGTTATTTCGGTGTCCAGAGCGGAGTTGAGATGATGCCGAAGCTAGATCTGCGAGATTCAACTATTGCGGTGATTGGCTGTGGTCCCGTTGGACTATGCGCCATTGTCGCTGCGGCAGTGCTGAAGCCAAAGCATCTATTTGCTGTGGATAGTGTTCAAAGCAGACTTGATCAGGCAGCGAAACTTGGTGCCGAGCCTCTGAACTTCATGGAGAGCAGGGATGAAATGATTGAGCGCGTCAAGTCTGTTACTGGTGGCAGAGGCGCTGATATAGTGGTGGAAGTGGTCGGTCTCTCGCCAGCCCTCCGAACAGCATTTGACTTGGTTCGCTCATTTGGTGCTATCAGCAGCATTGGTGTCCATAACGCAGAGGTATGTGCCATGATACTCTATACATCTATGGATTATTAACAGGTAATAGATCCCTTGGTCGGGCAGCGACGCTTACAAGTGAGACTTAATGTCCTATTATTCTACATTAGCTAATTCAGTCTAGCAAAAATGTCCGTCTGCAGATGGGACAGTGCCCAGTCAGAAGTATCTTTAACGAGGCAATGGAAGTTCTCAAGCAAGAACAGGATTCTCTCAGGCATGTATACTCTCGAGTCAAGGATACTAAGAGCCTAGCTTGAACTGACTGATTACAGCTTCCTATTCGACAACATTCTCCCTCTATCAGATGCAGTTCGAGGTTACGAACTGTTCAACGAGTCCAAGGTCCAAAAGGTTGTTTTCCAAGTCTGATGTATATGTGGCCTCAGACCCCGCTGGTGCCTGTGGTCTGCGGACTATTGGGGAGGATATCTTAGAGAGGAAAAGTCTAGGTGCTTAATTGTCTAATTCTACATTCTATCTTCTTGTCGCCGGATCTGGCAACTTATCCCCCTCACTCCTACTCCTGATTGATACTACCAGTTCCAAAGAGCTCCATATTAATTTGCTCATGCTTAACCCCCAAACTTTGTAACTTGTTCCTTGTTGCTTCCATCCAAGAAGCAGGTCCACAAATGAAGAATTGGGATTGCTTGTTTTCCAGTTCTTCGTTTTTCGTTTGATACACAACATTGAGGTCTAGTCGCCCCTCGAAATCATAGTCTTCACCCTTCTTATCGTTTTGGGACACGTTCTTGAGCCAGATAAGAGTCTCGACGTTCTCGCGGCCCTCCGATACACTGCGAACATGTGTGGGGAAAGCCATGTCCTGTGATGTTCTAGCTGCGTGGAGCCATAGGATAGGTCTGTTTGACATCTTGGATCGAGGCGAGCTGAGAACTGACTCGAGCATCGACATCAAAGGCGTAACACCAACGCCTGCCGATATCAAAATGAGAGGTGCATTCGCCTTCGTATCATCTCCGATGTCAAGCCAGAATTCTCCACGAGGATATGTCATCTCAACCTCCTCTCCAACCTGATAGTGGTTATGTAGGAGATTGGAGACGGTGCCGGGCAAAGATTCGTCTTTTCCTTCCAGAGTGAAACTCTCCTTCTTGATACTGACTCGGTAGTAGTCACTGTGAGGTGCCTGACTCATGCTGTACTGACGGCATTGGAAGATGCCACCAAGCTCAGGTACGTTGATTCGGAGGCTAACATACTGACCAGGATGGAACGAAGGCAGGGGCGTCTTTCCGTCGGATGGAATCAGATAAAAGCTTGTGATGAGATCTGCTTCCTTCTCGCGCTTGGAAATCTTGAACTTCCTCCAGCCATCCCACTCGCCGGCCTCTTGATACAATTGCTTCTCGCGGTTGATAAAGATATTGGCTAGTTGACCGTATGCAGCCGTCCACGCATCAGCGATGTCATCCGTGAGGGCATCGCCCAGTACTTCTCCAATGGCTTTGATAAGCTGCTCGCCGACAAGAGCATATTGATCTTCCGTAACCTTGAGACTGACATGTCTCTGGGCAATACGTTCAATCGTAGACGCTAGGAATTCGGGTTTATCAATATAGGTGGCATACGCAAGCACAGCGCCAGCCAGAGCTTTGGCTTGAGCACCGTCATGCTGATGGCTGAGGTTGAAGATATTACGTAGATCGGGGTAGGTGCCAATCAAGTTCTTGTAGAATAAGGATGTAATAGTCTCTCCATGAATTTTGAGTACAGGGGCTGTTGACTTGACAATGTCAACTTGAGAAGTTGTTAACGACATAATGAATAGTTGGAATAGAAGAAGAATGAACTAATCTCTGAGTGGGTGATGTAGAGGAATGCTGAAAACGCCGGCATGTCTTGGTAATATATATAGTCAATCAACGGCACAAGTCCCATTGCTCGTGCTCGTGAAACCTGACTTTGTCATCCTTGACCCATCGCCAGATGCCAGGATGAAGCATGCTTTCTGAAGATTCCATTTTTACAGTGGGACGTTGTGAGATTTCCGCGGATTTGCTTCAGCAGAGGTCTTCAACACAATTATCCAACAAATCAGAGTCAAGCGAATTATGAAGTCTCAGATTGAACTTTCCCAAAAGGGACTAGACTCCGATCATTCTCAGAGCGCTGAGCCGGAGTCGTCGGACCATTTATCGGCTGAACTCGGTATTCAATAGTCACGTGTGACACTCCCGTCGCGTCAGACGTGACGCGAACTTGTCCGGGAAATTTCGGCAAACAGCACCGAGCAGGACCGAGCGGGATGAGAATTACCCTAGAGACTTGCTTTGGCATGTCATTAAAAAAGTCTGATTACATCCAGCCTCTGGGGAATGTCTATTCCAGACTGCGAGCTTTAAAGAAGTATCTTCTCTACTGAGTACATAAGCAGATATTGCGCTTATGGAATGTATTTAAACACAGGATATACAGACGTTTAGACGAGAAGATTATGACCAGTTGTTATGCAGATTGTTTTATATATAAATAGGGAAATAAGGAAAAAGGGTAAATCTCATACTGTAGAAATAAAACATACATTAAAGAATAGCGCGACATTTTTCATAAAAGAAGAAGAAGAACTTAAAGCAAGCAATTATATATTTACTTGAACGAGGAATCAAACTCTAGTCGTGAGTGCAGAAGACTCTCTAAGCATACTCAATTAAGTTGGGTGCTGACTGTCACGTGAGAGCGTTATGCAAATTGTGCACATTTGGAAACAGTTACATAAAAACTGAGTGCTTATTAAAGAGATTATTAAGCCGTTTGCAGCTTCTCAATTGGACCAAGAGCGAGGGCTAATTGACTCAAACTGGAGGGTTTACTCCATACCGACATCTCTCTACCAACAACATGTCGCAAAGCCGGGCTGACAAAGTCAAATCGCCATTATTCAGCATCGCTTGTCAGACTTAGTCAACAAACATTCAGCCATCCGACCATGAAGAATATTATCTAGATCCAATCAAACTTGCTGAACTGATCCAGGACCATATCTCGGCTATAATGCAGGCGTCGTTTGGTGTCTAGACGACATTGAGCAAAGTAACGACTGTTGCGGCTGAAAGACCAGGGGGTTTGTTAAATCTATATAGCTTGCAGCCTTTCCATGAGATCTTTTTATTGCCACTAGACAAGAACAACAACTGAATCACTTCGGTACCCTTCAACATGTTGGTCCATTCTGTTCTAGGTTTGTTCGCCTTCCCGGCCGTCGCTCTGGGCTCGTCCTTCACTGCAAAGACAATTAGTCAACTTCCTCTCGGCACATGGTTGGAGAATGTTGCCGTGCGCTCCAATGGAGATCTCCTAGCAACGGAACTCTGGCCCTCAGCCACTGTCTATACCGTCGTCAACCCAGAAGACTGCAAGTCTGGCCTTGAAGAGCTGGTCACGTTCCCCTCCATTACCGGGCTTCTCGGTATCGCGGAGATACCCAAGAGCCCTGGCAAGTCTGAGGCCTTCATTGTTGTTGGTAGTGAAGCGACTGCTCTTAGTCACTTGACGCCAGGAACATTTGAAGCTTGGGCTATCGAGTTTCCCAACCGACGACACCAGCCCAAGGTTAAGATCAGAAAGATCAGCGACATGACCAAGAAAAGCGCTTTTCTCAACGGTATTACCGCTATCCCCGGCAGGTCAGATGCTGTCCTAGTGTCTGACTCTGTAGCTGGGTTCGTCGGGCGCCTGGACCTAACTACGGGTGTCTTTGACGATTCGGCATTTGTGTTCCCCGAGATGGCCCCTATCGCAGCTGATGCTTTCGGAATCAATGGCATCAAGGTCCGCGACAACTACCTGTACTTCACCAATTCCAACGCTGTCAATATATACCGCATTGCGATCACACCAGCTGGGTACCCGAAAAAAGGAGCCAAGCCTCTACTCGTCGCAGATCTTTCGAGCGGCGTTGGGTTCTTCGATGACTTCGAGTTTGATAAGAATGGCAATATATATGCGACCACCAACTTTGACAATTCGATCGTTTTTGTTGATGTGAAGACTGGGAAGTGGAAAACAGTCGTTGGCGGTATTCACGAGATGACAGTTGCGGGATCGACGGCTGCTGCATTTAGTTATGGGAAGAAGGGGGAGAAGACGTTGTATGTTTCCACGTCGGGTGCACTTGCGAAGCCTGTCGACGGGACCAAGACAGAAGGTGCCAAGATTGTCGCTGTGAAGGTTCCTCCATAGAGATTACCGAATCCTTCTACTTGGATTGGTAAAGAATGGTTGGAACTGTGGTCTTAGGTGCCGGTATCTATTCTTTATGGATCTATCGTAGCAATGAGACATTTCAAAAGCCCGGAATTCCCAACGGATTATGAGGAATGGCACAAGTCTAGACAAATATTATCATACTATCGCTAAATACTGCTGCTACATAATCCATCGCCCTTGCATGCTGCTTCTAAACCGAGACATGCCACCAAGATCACACGGACAATACTAGCTTTGGGTGTTGGGCCCATGCTCGTTCTGACAACCCTAATGCTCTGACTCACTGACAGGATCCGCAAGCTTGAATTGATAGGCCATCTCGTCAGTGGCTTCAGTGACAGTAGCAACAGAGTAGTAAACCCTCGCTGGCCGGTTGAAGACGAAGCCAGGATGGGCAATAAAGAGGCAAAAGACTGCCACAACAATCAACCTGGAAACGTCAGTGAGTATTAAAATGACCGATGGCAAGTAGAAAGACCAGACTTACACTCCTTCTAAAGCAACAAATAGATCCTCATGCTTGATCAGCTCCCCTTGGTAACCCTCTTTGAGCTCATCGGCACGGAAGATACAACGAGCCAAAGTAGCAAGGACTGCAATGGCAAGGAAGGCAAAGAACAACTTGTCTCTCGACCCGAGAATCCGAGACTTCTTCGACCGTAGGTATCGAAACATGTAGTCACCGAACAAAAGGCTAAATGTGACCAGCATAATGACTTGTAGAATCAACCCTGCCATGGCGACATCAACACCGACCTGGCTAGCACCGGATGAGGATGCTGAGAGACCTCCTCCAGTACCTTGCAAGATCAGCGAGATGATATCCATGGGTACAAATACCCAAGCGAAGTATTTGGTGGGAAATCGAGCAAGGCTTGGTCCAAAATGCTCAATACTGGACAAAGGTCAGTCAACTGGGGATACTCGCCTAGCGATAAGCATACCATTGGCCAAGGGTGACATAGATTGCGGCACAGTAGAAAACAGGAGCTTGAGTGATAGCAACTGTGACATATTAGTACGCCGTTCGTCATTGAGAGTTTGAAGTACTTACTGATTTGGGTAATAAATGCACCGAAACTCCAAGGATTGATCCAGAGCAGAATACGTGCTACATACCCCGTAACTTAATGTGTGCAGCTCAGGATCATGCACCACATAAACCAGGGTGTTTTCCATTTGAAGCCCAAGTAGGCATGCGCAAAAGTCGCAAAGGTGAATAAAGCGGCAAAAGTAATGTTGGCAGGGAGAGAAGGTCGGTAACCATAAACACTCATCCCGATAGGGCATAGCTGACAAGATCGTTAGCAAAGAACAGTAGTCAATACCAAAGCTTATATGGCTTGGCTCAGAGGTAGGTACCAGCTGCGGACTGGATCTAATATAGGAAGAAACGTACTTCCAAGGTACAGTTGGCCTTGGGCCCAAATATCACAAAGTTCCCAGTGTCGTTCATTGTGACAGAAGCTCTCTTCAATGTTGAGAAACAGAAACAGAACCGGAAAAAGGATCTTGGTCGGGAAAAAAGCTAGATAAAAAGGATTACCATAAGACTTTATCGCTCTTACTTTAAGAGACACTTTATCAGGATCGAACATCCATTCTTATATACTATTAAAACTGATCTACAAAACACTGCCACTTTCGCATTCGCATGGGATCCTCGCTGAGACCCTGACTTTACTGTCGTGTAACTGTTTCAAAGGAAACAGCTCCTACTTAGCCTACACCCGAAGTTATGGAACAGGAAAGGGCAAAGGAACAGACCCCTGTGACCTCAATTAAGGTTATGCAACTAAATTAAAGCTAATACTCATATCCAATCTATCCAAACGTGGCTGCGTGATAAAATGAAAACAGTAGTGGATTTGCAATATTGAAGGATCGACGTACAAGGATCGACGTACAAGGATCGACGTACAAGGATCGACGTACAAGGATCGACGTACAAGGATCGACATAAAAAACGGTAAGCCTTGCGGAGCGGCCAATGTACTTGGGGGTACGTGACGCTAATCATTACAAGTGTCATGGTTACCTTGAGTTGACCCAGCCTCTTAGACATAATCTGCCTTGAGCACGAATAATTATGGATTTTCTAGATATATAGATTATATTTCAAGTACTAGACTACCAAGACTTAGAAAACTGGACTTCAACCAAGTATCGGTTCGTTTCTGGTATCAAAGCATTCAGGCCATAATACTCAGAAATCCCTTCTAAAGATCATTCTAAATCAGTGTGAACTACAGAGTACTCTTTGATGGATAATGGAATGAATATCGCCTGGATAGCAGAGACTGCTACGACTTTTCTCTGTGAAACATGATTATTAGTTGCCAACAGCTTGAGGCTCGGGTTCTTTATAGATAGAATCAGGTCTGTAGAACTTTATTGGTATGACGGAATTTGCCGTGTCTTCAGCAGCATGAATTTGAAATCATTATGAATTTAGTCTGGTGGATCATCAGACTTGCTACAGGCATACCAGTGCCCAATGATATAGAACTCTACACGGAATTGCATTTAACAGTTGCATCGACCAATGATATTGATATTTGACCGAGGTGATTCGATCCGCAACTGACTGCACCCTAACAACGACACGATACGCAGCGGCCGCTTGGGCCCTGATACTCAACCTTACGTCTGACAGGAACACTCTTGGCAGATGATCTTTACAGGGCTGTGCATGGATCCATACCACAGAGAACTTGCAGTGCTGATTGGCTCTCTCGCATGGCTAACTAGAAATAACCTTAGCTTGAATCAGTCATCACCCCTCTCCACTTGAGGAGACCAGGGTGATCGGCTTACGAGACTGCAAGGGTTCGGTTTTGTGCCGCTTTCATTGGAAGGTCGGATAGCCCTACCACTTGTAAGTTGGTTACATGCTGGATGATCCCAGCCGTCATCGAATTTTGCAGATGCAACAGAGGGGAGGGCAGCAGATGTGTTGCCCGGCAGTGAAGCATGAGAAAGCGGTACGGATAGGGAGAATAGAAATATTATTTGCCTAATTTGGATACCATTCGCCGATCAAAAATGTCTCGCAGTTCGAAAACGAAAGATCCTGTATCTCTGTCTCCAATAGCAAATCAGCCATTGAGACAGCCAACTGCAGACCCATCCGCACCCCAATCCTTCTCATCATTGCACCTACCCACTGCCTCTGATCAGCGGAAGTGGTTCTCTGGATCCCAGCGAAGAATAGAGGCCAAATAAGTAAGAAACCTCCAGGGGTCGGATTGCTGCTGAGATGCATTGTCTGCGCAAAACTCTCAACTGTATCGTCTTGGGCTCTGTATCCAAGATGATATGTAACGCTGTGGCAGATACCATCTGCCATCGCGGCTAGGACTTTGGCCGAGCTTTGCAAAGCATCCTTTTGCTGTTCAGTGCCGTGTTTGAGCGTAGCGATAATGATGGCCTCGTGAATCAAAAGCCTGACGTTGCGGTAACAATTCCACACGCAAGCTATCCAGGGATCTGTATACATGTCGTGCTGTAGATCATATCTACTTGAAGGCACGCCATTAGGACCAATGGATCTGTAAGACCCGTATACCCAGCTAGGGGGTAGTGTTTGCGCCCAGTCTTCAAAAAGCTTATCGATCTTCAGAAGCCTGTCAGAAATCACAGCTGGATCCGTGATATGCTGATACTTGAGCTCAGCGCGGACACTAGCCAAGACCTCATTGATCTCGGAAAAGCGATTGACGGGGACAAGGTCACTGTTCTGGCTTCTTTCGGCCCAGCTCGACCATTTTGAGATCTCGAATGGTATGGGCTCTTGCAGCTGGTGGCATGTTGTGATCTAGTGCTGGGTCAGTAGATGCAGCCCAAAAGCGGGAATCCGTCTCACCATGATGCGCCGCATCTGCATGAACATCTTCAAGCCAACCACGGTCTGGAACTGTGCTTGTCCACGCATCTCGATGCATCTCGCTGCAGCGATAATGTGTTGGCTGAACGCTTTCAGTGAGCCAGTGTCTGCAAAAGCAATAGTCTAGTACGAATCAGTACGTAAAACTCGAATTTGAAATAAGCAAGGCCGCACCTCAAAGGTCCCCATGAGCAATACTGCACCGAGCGTTTCATCAGACACTCTCTGCACAGGATCTTGTAGGGCAATCTGCAACTGGCGAATGGCACTATCATAAAGACGGAATGCTTCTGCCCGCCATTCTGATACGTTGCCAGCATTAGAAAGAGCAGCAAACCCCGCAGCCGCTACTGTTGTGCTGAGAAGCCCGAATGAGGACTGTTGACTGCGGATGAGCCCTGGAAGAAACTCATGGTTGTCCCTTAAGGGCAAGGTTCCTCCTGCACTAGTCATATCAAAAACATACTGCCGCATAAAGAAAGTAGTAGCTCTGTTCCGTGCTGGGGGGGATACAGGTCGTTTCCATACTTCAGACGCCGGGGTCACTGCAGAGCTTGATGGTGCTGTACTCAATGTGCCAGCATTCTTTCTGGCAAGATCTGCAGTGGTTTGGTTGCGAAAGAACATTTTACTCTCTGACGGTCCAGGGCATACCCATCCCGCCGTTTTGCACTGCGTGCACGATGGTGTTAGTTCATCGCACTGCTTTGTGTTAGAGATGCCATCAATTATATCGAGATTTCCTCATGTGAAAGTCTACATATGTTTACCTTTATTTTTCGCTTCTTGCATGTCGCGCACCCACGACTTGGTTTCCCAGTGTTGACCATGGCTGATGAAATTCGGACTGAATGATCCAATGCTCGTTCCAGCTTTCCCAAAGACAGATTGGGGATGCTTAGACGTGCAGACTATATATAAGGAGTATTATTGATCCGCTGGATTGAGCTTAGAGTGTCACCAAGCCACAGGAGCCGAGCGTTAAAATGTGACGTATCATTGCATTGCCGCCAGTTCTAGGTCCTGATCAAATGGTGCTAGTGAGACCGTAAATGCACGCGCCTTTTAGGCGATAGTATCAAGGCTGGCAATGCTACGATGTACCGGAGCGAGAGGAGGCGATGCAAGATCCTTGTCGCGATGCTGGCCCAGTAAGATTCGAGGAACAAGCGGCTAAAGTAGAAGGTGAATCATCATTAGTTACACCAAGCAACAACTTTCTCGGACTCGCAGCTAGTAAGAATAGTGGTAAGAATGCGAAAGGAGTCCGAGATGAAGGATCCGAACACAGCCTCAATCTGGATATTGAGGCTTACTAATGATTAAATGCTGCTGTGGTGCCCTGTTTTAGTATTCCATTCTATACGCTCTGGGCTGACTGCGACCCCCAATTATGCGCTATTTAGGACCCCAAATGCCGTCAAGTCAGCAGAGGCGTCATACCTCCTTATCTAATATCTAGACCGCAATTGATTATAATACAAGGATCTATATAAAATGGCCCGGATATCTTTTTCCAGCCATTGTTTCGCGAGCAAGATCGAGCCCCCACGCAAATTTGAGTGGTTCATGTCTTGATCTCCTATTTGGCAATGAGGATACTAGATTGAAATTGTATAATAAACACGGTATAGTATATTGAAAGGCACCGGCATGAAAAGGCATGCCTACAATGCCAATAGTCGAAGAGATGCTGGAAGACCTCAAGGAACACCGCAGTTCCAAGAGCCTGCAGTAGCTACATCAGTTGGCTCAGACTCAAGAGTAAGCTGCGAGAATTCACATTCTCCCTGGCCATCCCAAACATACCAGGACAAGCACGTAAGGTCGATCGAGCAGGCTCGCGCACACGTAGCAACGGTGCTATACTGGTTGAAGGATCGATAAGGTTATGACCAATTGTTAGCCCATGCCGTCTCTCCATTACGTGCCCCGAGCACGGATTTGAAGAAGTCGGGGGAGTAGCTTCGTGCGCCGATGAGTAACTTTCTGACTATTGCTGTACCTTAAGGGTCTATAGTGAGTATATTGGAAGAGAAGCTGGAGAACATTGCTGGATGCAGGCTTTCTCCCGTGGAGAGTCTTTTCTTGTCGCGATTACACATGCATCAATCAACTCAGAGACGCAATGCACTAGGCATAATAAGATGATAACATCTTCCGGATATTATTGTATGATAAATGAGTAGCGATACTATTCTAATCCCATGCAGGCTTATCGGAGCCAAGCGGTTTCGGCATGATATCCCAGCCGACCTCCAGACCCTCAATAGTAGCACTGTGCCTGATGGACTTCATTGTGCCGAACCCCGTCTCCTGGACCTCGAAATACTCCTCGGGCACATCCTCGGGCTTTTCAAAGTCACTCGCTTCAAAGCCGCTTGCTCCAGGGTACTGGCCGAGGCTTCTCAAATACTTCATCATGCCAGCCAACGAAACATCGACCCTCCAGGAACCGCCCTTGACGGCGCGATGATACACGGCAGCCATGACACCAACTGCAAGCATATATCCACCTGAGTGATCAAGGGCCTGGCAAGGTGTTGGGCGAGCAGCCTCGCCCTTCCCAGCGTGTTCAGCTTCAGAGACATTCATGCCTGAACATGTCTGCACAAGCGAGTCAAATCCACGGCGGTCTGACCATGGACCTTCAGGGCCGAATGCAGACATGTTGGCAACAATGATGTTTGGATTGATGTTTCTCAACTCATCTTGGGACAGCCCGTATGAAGCAAGGCTCCCAGGTCGATAACCTTGAACGAACACATCGCAGTCCTTGAGAAGGTTAAAAAGCTGTTTTCGATCCTCAGCGTTGTGTATGTCGAGCTGGACAGTCTTTTTCCCACGGCCAAATTCCCGATCAACCCTCGGCAGGTCTGGAAGTGTTGGTGAAGTCACCCAAATAACCTCAGCTCCATGGGCTGCCAGAGTCTTGCCGCATAACGGCGCAGCAATCACTCGGCTCATCTCAACGACCCGGAGACCTTGTAGGCACTTGAGATTCCCAGGCTGCATCCTGCTTGGCAGGCCAGTTGGAGATGACTTGGACAGCTGCTTGATGCTGATAGGGAAGTTGCTGATGGCCCTCGACTGAGGGAGCTTATCCCATTGACGGTATGATCGCAGAGCGTAAATTGCGACTTTCCCCTCTGCCGTTCCGCAGTTTTCCAAGTCGATACTGGCCCAATCTGCAGTCTGCTCAGATACTTGCTGTCGAGTAGCACCAGCTTTCAAGCCAAGCAAGTCAAGTGTACCTTGAACGTGGTTTGGAAACCCATCATGGATTCGAACGTAGCCATCTGACGTCTCATGCAATCCACCAATAGCACCGCCTGATGGAGGAGCAAGTTCGTCAGAAACGGTATACAATCTTTCAGACTTGTACTCTATGACAGCATGCTCGAGAGGTACCGTGACCGGAGGAACAGAGGTTTTGTTTCGCAAGGCATGAACCTGGCCAGCTGCAAGCGCAGATAGCCCGATAGAAGCTTGTCCGAGAATTCCGATTTTGAATGACGAAGGAAGAGCCGGACCTTTTTTACCAGGAAGCCTAACAGACGTCAAGGCCATCTCGGGTAGACCAAGGCCTGTCCAAACCTCCTTTATGACATCGAATGATCCGTAGTTTGTTCGATCGACACTTTGTTTGGCCTGGTTTGCATCGGGGGCAGTGATGTTGCTTAGTTCTGAGGCTTGTTCGGGTGTCGGCATGATGGCGGGATACGGCTGAGGGATCGTCCTGGATGTAAAAGAAGGTAAAAGCTTAAGAATTGACAGGTTAAAGTCAGCCTCAAGAACAACAAGGGAACATATATATGTCTGGTTGGTTGTATTAGATGCTGGGTGAAGCAGGGACTTGTCATGAGCGCCTTTTATCGGCAACTTCCCCACCCCATAGCCGAGTAGCCAATCATGTCGCGTCATCACCACCCTCCCATAGTAAGCTTCCTCTTTTAATAAACGAGCAAACGAACTTAGTCTCTAACTACATAAGCAAAACAGGATAGCGGCTTCTGGAATGGCCGAAGGAAAGCCTATATTTAGGCTGTCGATGCTAAATGTATAGACAGATGCTTCCAGTAGCAGGAGGAAGACTAGACAACCCTATACTTATATATCCTATGTACCTAATAGGACAATTAAGAACAAGCTCATAAGCCTCCTATATTAGGAAGATGTCTTTCTGGGCTTTTTATCTTTATTATTAAATCTATTTTACATCTTCTCCTCAAACCCACTGACTATTGTGGAGTGCTATAGACATGTAAATCAAGGAAGTGCAGTCAGATTATCTATTTAAGTATTTAAATGTCTATAATTAGAGGACTACCTCACTCATTTTATATATGCCATAGAGATCAGGTCAAGTAATGACCACTAGCATTTATCGAGACATCGCCATCTTGCATTGCTACAATTTAACCATGTCTCCACTTTAACTCGGAACACCTCCACACGCGGAAAGTGGGCATTTTGTCTAAGCCTCCTTGCCAATTTCGTATCGCCACCAGCTTCCGACTCGATCAATTACTTCATTCCAGTCAAATTTTCTGTAACAAGCTTTTAAATATGGAAAAATTAACGCGTGGCAGATTCCGGGCTCGGACCAGCAGATGACGAAGCCGTGGTCGATGAAGGAGTATAAGATCATGAAAGAGTTGCGGCATGTCAAGAAATCAGCACTCATATCGAGCATCACTTCACCACAATTCCACTCGCTCAAGAACATCTCACTTGCCAACATGTGGCAATCATTCGGAATCGCTATGGCTTTTCTAGCCTCTCCATCCTTCGCATCTTCTCTTTCGGAACTCTGCACCTCCTCAAACCTGAAAGCTGCACTGCCCTCCAACGGGACCCTTTTGGGGATCAACATGATCCCATCTACCATCACGGCTTCCACGGCGGTCTACAATGCCAGTGCTGGTATGGGAGGCGGACCGATGAGGCGTGATACCGATACTTACAACTACTGTAACGTCACTGTCACGTACACTCACGGCACCAAGGGTGACACCGTTAACCTCAAGTATGCCTTTCCTGATCCCGACGACTTCAAGAACCGGTTTTATGTTGCTGGCGGTGGTGGCTACTCTCTCAACACTGATACTACTGGTGGCCTCAAGTACGGAGCTGCCGCTGGAGCTACTGATGGCGGGTACGATGCCTTCAACTACAGCCTCGACGAGAAATTCCTTCTCGGAAACGGTTCCATCAACTGGGATGCAACATACATGTTCTCCTATCAAGCTCTCGGAGAGATGACCTAGATCGGAAAGTATATCACCAAGAACCTTTATGACTTATCAAAGTCGAGCAAGGTCTATACCTACTACGAGGGCTGTTCGGATGGCGGGCGAGAGGGAATGAGCCAGGTTCAACGATGGGGCGACGAGTATGACGGTGTTATCGCCGGAGCTCCTGCATTTCGCTTCACGCAGCAGCAAGTCCTACACGTCTACCCGGCCACCGTTGAGCACACTCTCGATTATTACCCCCCTCCATGTGAGCTCAAGAAGATCGTCAACGCGACTATCGAGGCCTGCGATGGTCTCGATGGAAGGAAAGATGGTGTCATCTCCCGAACAGATCTTTGCAAAATACACTTCAACCTCAAGTCACTCATTGGCAAAGAATACTACTGTGCAGCTGAGACTAGTTCTTCACTTGGCTTTGGGTTCAGCAAGAGACAGTCTCCCGGAAGCCAGACGAGCAATGCCCCAGAGCAGAATGGCACTATTACTGCGGAGGGTGTCGCTGCTGCTCAAGCTATTTACGATGGCATCTTCAACGGCAAGGACGAGAGAGCGTACCTGTCTTGGCAGATTGGTTCTGAGTTGTCTGATGGTGAGCCTACATACGACAACAAAACCGACAAGTGGACTCTGAACATCCCCTCTACTGGTGGAATGTACGTTGGCAAGTTTATTGAGCTTCTTGACCTCGATAACCTCGATAACCTCAACAATGTCACGTATGACACTCTGGTAGACTGGATGAACACTGGTATGGTTCGTTACTACGACAGTTTACAGACTACCCATCCCGATCTCACAACCTTCAGGGAAGCTGGCGGCAAGCTCCTCCACTACCATGGCGAATCAGATCCCAGCATCCCCTCAGGTTCTTCCGTTCACTACTGGCAATCTGTTCGATCCATCATGTATCCAAAGCTGTCCGATGAGAAGGCACAAAAGGCTCTTTCCGAATGGTACCAGTTCTATCTCGTGCCTGGAGCTGCTCACTGCGGCACGAACTCTCTCCAGCCAGGTCCTTACCCTCAAAACAACATGAACGTTATGATTGATTGGGTCGAAAATGGTAAGCAGCCGTCGAGACTCAATGCTACTGTTTCTTCGGGCGATTACAAGGGAGAGACGCAGATGTTGTGTCAATGGCCCAAGCGACCTCTTTGGAAGAACGATAAGAGTTTCTCGTGTGTTGATGACAAGAAGTCGATCGAGAGTTGGACATACAGCTTCAATGCTTTCAAGATTCCTGTATACTAGTCCCCTCTAGGCTTCGGCGGGTAGGGGCTCTCGACCAAGTATGAAGATGTTGTTGTCGGTGTATCAAGTATAGCTTTTAGGACTTTCCTGTATCTTACCATTCTCTCAAATCATCCCATAGTCAAAATGACTTTCAAGCCCAGTCTGCCAGTTCGTAAATAACACTGTGACGTCAGAAGGCGGCGATTATTGATAAGGCCACCGTCAAGATCGATAGAGTGAGTGGTGGCTTCGCCCGTTAGTCAATTTGGTCAGCCAAGCTAGCGGATTTTGCAGATATGGACAAGCTCACCGAGTCAGTTGACCATTACTCTCTCACTAAAATGCCGAGGCTAAAACAAACCAGCCCCCTCGCATTTTCACTCCACAATTCTCGCTCTCAATTCCTCAATTACTGCAACTCGACAAATTCAGAAATAGGCGATTGACATAAGCATACAAACCTCACATGGGCTCTCCAAGCTCAAGCCACGAGTCGCCACACTCATCTGAATCCCAATCGCAATCTCAACTTCAACATCAGCCGAGGACTCAGCGGTCACGCGGCGGATGCCAGACGTGTCGGGTTAAAAAAGTAAAGTGCGACGAGACGCGACCGATTTGCCGACGATGCATCCGCCTGGAATTGACCTGCGACTATACGCGACTCCCTCGCAAAAAGTACACCAGGCGCGTTATCGCTTCCCCTGTCGCATCCTATCCTGCCAACTTGATTGCCAGTGCAGATGTGGCGTCAGCGCCTAGCACCAGCTCTACAGCCCGTGGTGGTCACTCATATCCTGGAGAGGCATACTCCGCAGGCTCTCTATCCGATACTCAGACTGCAGATATCAGTCTGCCACCACTGAATTCCATTGCCGACCATGGCCTCGCACTTGACCTCTCACCCGACTGCGCCGCTATCTTGTCCCCTTCCGATCACTCGGCAATCCACTTCTTCCGATTTGTTCTCCCGGGGATGGTTGGGACGCGCATATCGATGCACAGCGGTCCCGGGTTGGTCTGGAAGTTGGCTGAGCAGAGCCCCATGGTTCTTCACATGGTCTGCGCAGTCAGCGGCCTGTCTTGGTCCGAGAAGACAACTGGTTCTGAGTCAGATGCTGAGTTTAGACGACTGAGAGCTATCCAACACTACAGAGAAGGTTTACAGATGCTGGCTGCGGCGACGCAGATTCCAAGCCAGATCACTTATCTGCCATCTGTTCTGGCCACCTTGTGGCTCATGCTCTTGTATGAGCTCAAGTTTGGAGATGGCTGCGGCATTGGGTTTGATGCGCATCTTGGAGGCGCCACTTCAATATTACTAGGTCGGTCGCAGCCCGCCAGTAGCGAAGGTAGTGAGCAGCATACCTCACATACCATTGAAGCTGAGAGCTTTTGCCCGGTCTCCTGCAGAATTCTCATATGGCTCTCACACGCCGATGGAGGTGCTGTTCTGAATGGCTTTGGCGGGGCAGTTAACAACCTTCTGGGAGGCTCTTCACACGACATGTCTGAGAAAGAAGCGGGAAGTCGACTACAACGCGTTAGACAATTACAAAAACGATCTGTTCTTGCCAACCACGACTTGTGGGGAAGGTCATATCCGCAGACAGAGCTGCTGGAGGATCTACAGTGCAGCGACCTATCATGCTTCGATGCCGAGTGCGCTCAGCTGAAGTTTATGGTTGGTGCACTAGCTGCAGCTGAGCATCGGGACAACGTCCCCCACGGTTCGTGGAGACAATCTGTCGCAGGTGCCATTCGCGATGTCAGATCTAGATATGGAGAGTTGATAAGCATCGCTAACCGTCTCGAACTGCCCGACGATGGGCCTCATAGACGGTTCGCGATGGAGATGCAGTCGGTCGTCTCCTGCTTTCACGCCATATATGTCTGCTTTCTCCGCATCACTCACGGACAAGAACCAATGTCACCGGAGCAACGCGAAGCCATGAAAGAAATCATGTCGCTAGCATTCAAGGCATATCGAGATCAGGGAGACGAAGGTCTAGCCCGGCTAGGCTGGCCATTATTCGTCGTGGCAATCGAATCAGACGATATATTGCATAGATCTTGGGTTCTGGAGCGGTTTGGCGAGCTGGCATCCCATGGTGTAAACTATCGCCAGGCTTATCAAGCTATGCAGGTTGCTGTAGGAAGTCGGCCACTAGATGAACGAACAGCGGGCTACTTTGAAGTGTTTCGCGTCGAATCCTTCCCGCGATTTTTACTTTGTCAGGGCTGTTGATAAGACACTACATAATAGAAATTTACGAAATAGCCGATCGGCATCAAACGTTGCCTTGTCTTGAATTACCCGACGACATTTTAGCTTGTCTGAACTTTTTTCTGAGTCCAGACCATCCTCTCTCCACATGCCCCTTCACCCCGCATTCTCCAGATTCCCCAGTAACTAAGCACTCGGGATAAGATATGCAGGCTTGGAGAGATATCGCCAATGCCAATTAGGAGCCAACTATTGATAAGCTGCTTGGTCTCAAAATTGTGGCGTTCTCGATCTCTCTGGGCTATCAAGACCTCATTTGATACTTAACCTTCACGATCGAACAGCCCTCAATGTCCTCTATTCTAACCCCCCAGACCTCGACTTTCACTACCTCCTTACTCTTCGCCTAACATTACCCAAGATCGCCAATATCATGTGGTCCCCAACTGGTATCATCGGGCCCTTCCAGCCCAAATCGAGCCGCCTTACAGTCATGCTCCTCGTTGCCAGCGCAGCAGTCTACGCAACAACAGCTGGTTACGACTCGGCGCTCATGAGCGGAATCAACATCATTCCCTCTTACACCGAGTTTCTAAACCTCAACACTACCACCCGTGCTTTGAATGTGTCTGCAAACTTCATTGGTTGGGGTATTGCATCCCTGACAATGGGTCCTGTTGTCAACGCGATTGGTCGCAAGAACTCCATTTTGGTGGCTCTCTTGACCAAGCTCTTCAGCATTGGATTGGTTGCTGGCTCCCAAAACTTTGCCATGTTCCTTTCTGGTCACATCATTCTGGGTGTTGCATCTGGACTTTCAAGCATTGCTGGTTCGACGTAAGAGCTCTCTCTATCTGTCACGACTTTAGCTTCGACTAACCTCTTCTCAAATACAGTTGGCTCGCCGAGACTCTTCCGCCCAAGATTCGCGGACTCGGCCTAAGCATTACCTTCTCCGTCTACTACGTTGGTGCCCTGATTTCCGCAGGCATTACCTATCGAACAGCCGAGATCCCCGGAGAGTGGTCTTGGCGTCTTCCTATTCTTTTACAGAGCATGTTTTCCCTGATCTGCATCCTCTGCCTGTTCCTGACTCCCGAATCGCCACGATGGCTTTCCCATCAAGATATGATGGACGAAGCTCTACAAGCCATAGCGTCAATTGTGGCCAATGGAGACCAGTCAAACCAGGAAGTTCGTGAACAATATCAGAGCGTGGTTGATAGCAGAGAAAAGGAGCGAGCTGAAGGCAAAACGGCGTCATACACTGAGCTCTTCGCGACTCGCTCCGCTCGGAGACGACTCATGCTTGCGGTATCGGTAGCTGTCATTGTCATGGCAAGCGGTAAGTCCCAGATTGACAGGCTAAGCGTCTATGGATACTGACGGTGTCAGGAAATAATATCGCATCCTTTTTCCTCGGAGACATGCTCACGAACGCTGGTATCACGAACAGGACTACCCAACTACAAATCGTAGGTGACGATTCTCTAAAACTATCGTGTGTTGCTAACTGTATCTAGAATATTGTACTGCAATCTTGGTGTCTCATTTGTGCAATGATAGGGACGTTCCTGATGGATAGAGCTGGTCGAAAGACACTCTGTCTCTCTGCCTGTGTCGGAATGACCATCTTAATGTTTGTCATCGGCGCACTGACCAAGAGTAAGCTGACATAGACCCTAACATCTACTCTCGCTAATACCTATCTAGCTTTCAGTACTAGCCAAGACCTCGCTGGGATCTATGGTACTGTCGCTTGCATCTTCCTCTTTATGGGTGCGTACAGCGTTGGGATCACCCCCATTACGCAACTCTACCCTCCAGAGGTACTGAGCTACTCTATTCGTACCAATGGAATGGCCATATGGGCTGGAACGATTGCGATATTTGCGTGAGTTTCCTATCAAGTCCGTCCTATCCTTGGCCGTGCTAATAGATACAGCATTGGAACCACTCTTGTGTTCCCAATTGCGCTTGAGGCCATCTCCTGGCGTCTTTACTTCATCATTGGAGCTTGGGATGTTCTAGAGACCATCTTTGTTGCTGTTTTTTGGGTCGAAACAAAAGGTCTGTCCCTCGAGGAGATTGACGAGTTGTTTGAAGGGGTAGTTTACAATGGCCATGGAGTTGGGGAGGTTCGTGAAGATGGAACCATGACCAAGGATCAAGATGAAAAGGATCGATCTGTCTCTGTTGCACGCTCGGCCACGGAGTAGCCTTTCCGGCTAGAGCATGCACTGCAATGCCGCTGGTCCCGTCGGAGCATTCGACAAGCCAGTAAAACCAACTACCTTAAGCTTTAGCATTATTTATCTACATACTGTCAACAAATTGACCAACATCACCTATGTTCCAACTGCTTTTACAGATGTTACAGTGCAAAGTCAGTATCACGGCGGCAGTCCAAATAATAACGTACTACTAAACGCCGTGACTCCGAGTGTATAGCCGCACTTTTCGCTTTGATGTCTTCGACAGCATACCGCAAACAAGTCCTTGCATTTGACGATAAAGTTGAAGTTATCCAAGTTCTATCCAGTGATTGTAAGCTCTGAGCCACAGATCTTAGCGGTGTCCGAGTACATCCCTATCTCATCTTTTTTATGTTTTTTTAGATACAATCCGTTCGTCAACTTCACATTATGTATAAATCATAGTAAGAAATTTTTGGATAAACATGATACGTACCAGGGCCACAAGAAACTACTTCTCGCGACCAAGTAGCCATCCCAAGCCATCAGCTGCGTCTCTAGCAAACCTGACGCTTGCACTATGAGTCGGATAATCATACCAAAACACATGCGGCAGCCCCTCATACACAACCGCCTTGGTTTGAACCCCACTCTCGAGTCTAAGTTCCCTCTCATAAATCAATGCCTCATCCCTCAACAGGTCAGCCCCACAGATCTGGAAGAACGTGGGGGGTAAGCCTGTGTGCCCAGTTGGCCAAAGGAGAGGGTTCCAAAGTGGCGAAGCAAAGTCTGGCTCAACGGCCTTGTCATAAACCTTTGTAGACTCTGCAGTGAGCGCCATACCATCCTTCAGCTGCTCTCTACTGTTGTAGAGTGGCTTATACTTGTCAGTTAGGGCTTGTGGCATCAGAGCCGGAGGAACAAAATGATAAAGCCCGGTAAGTGGAGGCGAGAGCTTTTCGTCCCGGGCCTTGTGAGCCAAGGGGATGCTGAGATGTGAACCAGCCGAAGTCCCGCCAAAGACAAAGCCACGAGTTGGGTCGGCCTGAAGAGCGGTCGCGTTCTTGGACAGCTGTTGAAGTTTATATTCAGTCAAAGAACTCTTCTTGGAGCAATTGACCTACCCATTTGAGAGCGTCCCAGCAATCGTCATATGCAACAGGAAACTTGACTTCTGGAGAAAGCCGATACTCCAAGCTCACGGCGACGCAATCATATCTCCGGACTGCTTCAACACAGGTTGGCATCTCCATCTCAGCGTTGCCCAGGATAAAGCCTCCGCCATGAATGAGAATTACAAGAGGCCGGTCTGCCTTCGACTGGTCAGTCTTGCGACGATAAACGAGCGCCCTGACTTTGAATCCATCCCTGACGGGAATATTAATCTCTTCTTCAGACACTTCATTTTGCATCTGCGAGCGAAGAAGATCAGCATCTTGCTGGAAGAGACTGTCAAACTTGGCTCGCGTTTGCTCTAGAGTAAGATGCTCGGTATCGCCGGTGAACCTCCCCTTTACTCCATTTTTTATCATCTGTACAATTCTGGTGAGTATTTTTGAAGATCAATAGCTACCACGCATACTGTTTACTGACTTCTTGTAGCTCATTGTTAATCGTCGCTGCTAAATGCCATGTTTCGGGCTTATTGAGTTCAAAAGTTTGGGCAGTCATATCAACAAATCAATTGAATTCAACCAAAAACAGCTGGTAGGTCAAAATGACTTGGATTGGTGTCAGTGAGGTCGAATCTCGAGCGCATTAATAGACATTATCATAATTTGGGTTCGTTCAATCCGCTCTGGCTCGGTATGAATAGAATTCCCTCCCTATCTAAATGACTATAGTGATACAAGTGATATCGGGTAAGCTCGTCAAACCGATCGGCATTTTCAACTGCTTTGTCGCTTAATTGAAAAAATAAATCGCGCCAACCTGATCTGGTTAATCAGTGGACCAAGCCATGGTTCAACGATTGTGCGATCGGTTAATTCACTTAGCCCAAGAGATTCTCCAGCTAAAACCGACGGTGGCTGAGAACAGACAACTAACCTCGGAAGCCTCTGTAATCCCTTTGCCCACCGGTGGAGAGGAATGGCAGCCGATTGAAGTTCCGAATCTGTCATCACCAGTTTGTGTTTATATACAAAGTACCATCAAGCCATATCGTTGCCTATCTGCATCGCATTCCGATCTCAACAAGTTACTTAACTTTGCTAAACAATAAACCATCAGTTTCACTCCGGCATTTATATCATTTGAGAAAAATGTCTTATACCGAAACAGAGCAGTTAGAGCTATCGCAGCAGCTTGTGCTGGAGTAAGTCTACCGCTGCTTTGCCTTGTCATCAAGTTTGAGTCCCTCTACTAACAGAGACAAGTAGCTGCGACCTGCTGGACCAGAGATTTGCTGCTCTGAAAAAGTCACTCGTCAAGTCTGAGAATAAACAGAAGGTCATAGAGTCGTATGAGCGCCTGGTCAAGATTCTGCGTAAGGAAGTCGATCACATCGACAAGCATGGAGCTGCCCTGGTTCCAGAGATTGACTTCGACGACGTCCGAAAGAATGGTACGCGGTTTCCCAACAAAAGGATTTATATGCTTTCGAATAATACATTTCTAACTTGCTGTAGGCGGCAAACTTCCCGATGACTTCACCAAGCTGGTGCATGAACGAGGCTGCCTCATCCTTCGAAACGTCGTCAGTGAAGAGCAAGCGGTCAGCTGGGAGATGTCACTGAAGGACTACACCAAGCGTCATCCAGGCGTAGGCGGTCATCCCCACCACAAACCTGCAGCCTGGAACGTGTTCTGGACCAAAGCACAGATGGAAATACGAACCCATCCAAGAGTCTTGGAAGCCATGAGATGTGTCTCCAGATTATGGCACGTATCCGATCCAACAATCCCTATTGATCTCGATAGTCAGGTCATTTACCCTGATCGAATTCGCATCCGCTATCCAAGCAATGACCCCGGGCAATTTCCTTTGGATCCTCACATGGACAGCGGAGCGATTGAAAGATGGGAGGACGAAGAGAACCGAAAGAACTACGCGGCCATTTTTGAGGGTAACTGGCAAGACTGGGATGCGTGGTCTGCGGATCACCGTGTCAAAGCCCAAAGTGATCTTTATCATACAGGTACAGCTTGCTCAGTTTGGAGAAGCCTTCAAGGATGGTTGTCCCTTTCGAACACGCAGACGGGTGAGGGGACACTACGAGTACTCCCCAGTCTGAAGTTGTCTATGGCCTACATCATGCTGAGACCGCTGTTCCATACTGGAGAGTACAACGATTCTCTACCCACGTTCCCAGGCGCCACTCCAGGCCAAACCCAGTTCTTCCCAACTGTTGAGGGCCACCCGGATCTCGACATTAAGCGAGCCATAGTCGGTATACCTCCCGTCCGACCCGGTGATTATGTCTTCTGGCACTGCGATTTGGTCCATGGCGTGGATCCCACAAACCCCGGGCTTGTCGATTCAAGCGTGTCATACAACGCGTGCAATCCGCTGACACCCTATAATATTGAGTCTCTCCTGACGACTCGTGATGCATTTCAGAAGGGAGATGTTCCAATTGACTTTACACGATCGCATGGCACATGGGAGAGGGAATACGACCATGAGGATTGCGGAGCCAGGGTTGAGAACATTCTTACCAAGGCAGGTCTTCAGGCGATGGGTCTCGAAAGGCTTGATACGGAAGAAGAGGGGTTGACACAGGGTCAGAAGGAGGTGCGTGAGATGGCTAATGGGAAGTTGGGACTGTGAGTAGAAGAGAGATAATATTTAAATTGAAATGAGTGTCACGACTTGCGTCTTTTGTTATAAGTGTATGATAATCCCCCCAAAGACTCAAAACGAAGTTACTCCCATACAACTGCTCTCTCGGGTGCTGGCGTCGGATTGACTGGGATGACCTGAGTGTCGGTGCCATTCCATTCTGGTGTTTGGGCTGCTCCACCTCGGTACCAGTTTGTCTCGGGATCTCCAAGACATTCCCCCACGGTCACAGCTAGATAAGCATTAGCCAGACACATCTCGGAACAATACTTTCAACCTACCTCTCTTTCCACTTTGGAGAGTTGCCTGAATAATTCGAGGCAGGATATTCTGAACAGTATTCTGATGAACGTCGTGCATAAGAACAATGGAACCGCCATTGTCAAGCCCAGTGTAGTATGAAGCTAAAGAGGGTTCAGCACCACCAGACGACGAGTACCGCCAATCGTTGGTGTCGATATCAGCAATAATAACTTTGAAGCCCAATTGACCAAGGACTCCGAGAGTTCGAGCGTTGAAGCTAAAATAGGGAGGGCGCATGTAAACAGGATACTTGCCGATGATGTCGATGAACTCATTGCTCAGGAGCGACATTTGCTGCTCGACGTCGAAATCTGCAAGGCCTGCGAGATCTGGATGGCCGTAGCTACACAACGTCAGTGACCACAATTTGAAGAGGTTGATGTTTTATACATACGTATGCGACGCAACCTGGTGTCCTTCTCCGATCATCCTGTTGACGGTGGCTTGGTAGTCCATGATATTCCCAATGTTGTAGCCATTGAGGAAGAACGTGGCCGGCATTCCAGCTGAAGCAAGCTGATCAAGGACAGAATCTGTGTACACGAATGGGCCGTCATCGAAAGTGAGAGCAATGGTGTTTGGCTGGGTACAGCTATAAATAGCAACCCCAGCTGAAGCATCCCTTTTCTTCGGGTAAACGGGGATCGATAGTGCGGAGGTAAGATGGCATAAAGAAGCCAGTACGGCGAGACTGCGCATTGTGAATATCTGCGTCAAAGAATAAAAGAAATACAATAAATTAATAAGAGAAGATGAAAAGTCATGAATAAACTAAGACGAACTCACTTTGAGCTATTATTATAACCTACCTATTTCCGCATATGAGCAGCTGCATCTGTCGAGATTGGCCCAACAACAAATGCTCGTCATCGTGTATGCAAGGAGCAAGAACCAACACGATAAGGTTCTCGGGTTTCCAGAGCGACAGGGGCCTCTCGGGTGTTTTTCAGGCGCTAAGAATTAAGGTGGCTGCACTACAGCAAAACGCGATTGGCAGGGATCCAAAAAGATACGAAAATTGAGGTGAGACAGCATAATCTAGGGATCATTTATCGAATAAGTGCTTTTGTTTTCCCTCCACCCCTTAGTTAATTCTCTCAGTCAGTCTTCTAGGATTTTGTTTTTTAATCTTTTGTTGCCGAGAGGACAGGATGCAGATGCTTCTCTGTTTATCTTGAGGGGTTTATCTTGTGGTGACGTGATTAGTGCAAGCCACATTTTTAACTCATTTATGCCATTGTCAACAACACGAACGGGGCGTTTTCAACAAATACATAGCTTTGTCATACACTGTTAGCAATTCAGCTTGGTAGTACTCTTAATTACGCCTATTCTTAAGCAGCCCTGTATATCTTGTTAAGAAGGATGCAGGGAAGGCAGGTAAAACATGCTGGATTGCTGCTTTGCCTGAAGGTCTAGCCTTAACGAATTTGTTGAACTTACTCTTAGCGGTTGCTGTGTGTCTAGTGCTGCTCTCAATCTTAGATACGAGTTGATGGTTTATGACTGCAAGTTTTGCATGCCTATCTATTACGGCGTGGACGGCAGGTTAGTTGCGATTGCCTAATTCTTTAAGTTGGGAACGACAAGCAAGGCACGCACCGGACACTCGAGTTTAAAAAACCTTTGCTAGGTAGCTCCCGATTATTGAACTACAAAGAATTGCTCGTTGCCAATATCAGACAAAAGCCCGACATGTTCTCAAGCTTGTGTCACCATCTAATTCCGACTGTCGCTTACCTTACTCTGTGATTTGCTGCAGCAGACCAAACCCTGTAAAATTCAACACTTGAAGGCCTGTCTGTAACACCTTCTATTAGCGATCGCCGTGCATCATACTCCAGGTTCCTGAACTCTTACGTATGCTGGCATCTCACCGCCGGGCAGGTACAGTTATCCTAGTAGGCATTCCCTGCGCCTCGCTGCTTGGAGCATCGCATATCCATGCATTAGCCGCGCTGCGAGATGGAGTAAAAAGGACATAAATGAAGCCTCTTCCCAGCTCCTTTCATCTGATCTCTCGTTATTTTATTTTCAATTTATGTACTGTCTTGCACAACTTGTTGTTATTCCTTTTATATGCCAAGGGCAACTCGAAGCCATGCCAAACAACGACACTGAGGAGTCTGCAATAGTCTCGCAAACGATCACGCATAATATTCGGGATGTCTCCCCAGCTTCTAGTAAGTTACAATCTGCTATAAGCCTTCTTCTAACTTCGTTTAACACAATCAGTTCTAGAGGAGGGAGTCGAATGGAAAATTATAGACCACGAAACGGAAACACGGGACGACGTTGAGATCATCACGGTAGAGCCCAATATTCAAGGCCCATATGTCCTACTCAGGGTCCAGTTCAAGAAGCCCGACTCCCGCCATACTCTGGTTCATTGGTTCGCTGAGCGCGACATCCACCTGAAGAATGAGCAGAAATTGTTGTCATACTGGCAGAAGCACAGAGGCCGTCAGAACGCCGTGGAGCTGCCTTCAGACGTTGTCCATCTCCTGCGGATTATTAAAGAGAAGGATGTGAAGAAGGATGAGGGGTATGGAAAAAAGAAATTCCTTATGCAGTTTGTTGGATGCTCTAAGAGTGAGGCACAGTGGTGGTGGGCTTCTACCGTCAAGGAGGCATACATTGAACTTTATGAAGAATGGGTTCATCGTGCGAGCGGCTCTAACTAAGATATGTCTTGTATTATATTAGTATTCAGACTTAAAACACAGATAGACGAAAATTGTATCAGAACCTATAATTTAAAGCCTACTTACATAAATACTATCAGCTTATATAAATAGAGCATACTGAGTGAAACTAATCAAAAAGCATCTAACAAGTCTTGGACACCTTACTATACATCTTAGTTATTACTCAGCCCAGTTTAATCCAAGACTTTTTCACATTCTTGCCATAGACTTGTACCATAGCACCTTTGCCCGACCAGTCGGTGAGTTCAACTTCAATTGACTCATGCGGAAGCAGAGTGAAATAGTTGTCCGACCAGGATAATGGAGTCACATCGTTGCCGCGCTTATCTACCAGGTTGAGCTGGATGAACACCGCCGGGACTGTGGCGTTATTCTCAATTCGGAGCCTCCAGCCCCCAGAAGTCTTGTTCTTCGAGGCCGACGCTATGATGGTCGCTTGTTCCATCGTGTTCAGCGCAGTGAAGTTGGCGGACTGCTTAACGTCGACAGAATACCACGACGTGGTGGTCCAGTCGACTACATCGTTCTGTTTGGATAGCCAGTACGCGTTGCGGCTGAGTACCCTCTCGCTATCATCGTCAACCAGAAGCAGGCGAAGCACGCCGACATCCGTAATCTTTTTGATGGAGCTGCTTATATCGCCAATCCTTTGAGATTTATTGGGTTCTGTGGTGAAGTGAAGCTTTTGATGAAAGATTTGGTTTCCCGTTAAATCCACCAAGTCGACGTGGACTGAGCGCGGACCAGATTGATCAAGGGACTGATTGATGATCCAGATAAAGCTCTTGAAGTAATCGAAGGCCACGTGTTCAACTCGATTAGCAATCTTGGTGCCGAAATACGATCCAGCAGGGTGGAGATAGTAGTCAAATTGGTTCCAATGGAGGCTCGGCCAGGCGTTATTCAGCATCCAGTAGATCAGACCAGTGGCCGGACGTGAAGCGCTCCATTGGCTTGCCCAGCCCTCGAACTCAGAACGTGTTGCTTCATAGTCCATCATCTGCGCCTTCATCAGGTAGTCGTCTAGAGATGTAGGCTTGCCGTACCGAGCAAACAACGCCTTGTTGTAAATGGACCGATCATAGAACTGTGAAGTATTCTGTGACATGTGATAGAGGCCCTTGTTTGGCTTCTTCCACAAGTCCTCCATGTCTTTGTCCGTCAGAAACCTGGTGAGACTTCCTTTAGTAGGCGTTCCGACACCAGCGCCTAGCTCGCTTCCGAATCCAAAAGAGGATCCGGACCTGTTGTCTGTTGGTTCTCTGTCGAACCAATAGACGGGCGGGACCCAATCATAGGGCCCTTCCATCTTCATTCCGGAGGGGCCAAGGGCCTCTGGATAACCACGCTTCGCAGCTGAGGATATGACGGGGACTTGCCATCCAGCGTCATGTAAGCCATCAAGGTATATCGCCGTGGCCCGGTCATCAGGCCAAAAGTCGCTGCCCACAAGGAAGGCGATCATACTAGGGTGGGTTTGCATCATGGCCGCCTCGTGCCTTATGGAAGCGTTAGCGGTCTCGTAATCAACCTCGGACCATTTTTGGGGAGGGTCCTGAGAAATGTCGTCGTTGTAGGGCCAAGCCTCCCACCGATCACAACACTCCCAGCCGGCGATAACCATGATACCGAGTTTGTCAGCGATATCGTAGAGTTCGGGATGCTCCATCTTGCCTTCGAGACGGATAGTATTCATACCCATGTCCAGGACATAGCGCGCTATATGTTCAAAACGTTGGGGGTTCCACCGTAGAAACATGTCGGATGTATAGCCGCCACCTCTGATCTGGATCGGGTAGCCGTTCACCTTGAACAAAGTGTCCTTGTGCGCATTCAGATCAGAAGAGACAGTTCGAATGCCAAAATTGGTATGAGGACTGATGTCTGAAGTGTCATACCCGATAGAGTAGGCCACCTGGACCGAGTACAATGGTTGTTTACCCCAAGCTGATGGCCACCAAACTTGTGGATCTTGGATCTTTGCCGGAAGCTCAACCATTGTTGAGTCCTTGGCCCCGAGGCGAATAGATTTGGTAAGCACCTTAAGCTGTTTGCCGTCTGGAGTTCTGATCTCGGCTCTGGCGATAAACGTTACTGGCTTTTTTCTCAGGTTTCGTGCATGAGCCCTGACGGTGATGTCCGCGCGGCGGTCTTTGTTCTGCTTCATGGGTGTATCCATGTCAACAAGCACGCTTACTGGACCCATAAAGACATCACCTGTCTGTTTGACAGTGATTTCCCTCCACACTCCAGTGCCATTATCAGGCGGATAAGGGTTCCAATCGACAAAGCCGACGGCCAAGTGGTCTTGATAGTTTGTAGGATAGACCTTGACTACAAGTGCATTTTCCTTTTGTGCAAGAGGCGTGATGTCATACGTATGGCCGCCATAGGAACCTGACTGGGTGATGTTGTCGGCGATTTGCTTGCCATTGAGGAACAAGTCTGCAGCGGGTGTGATTCCGTTGGTTTGAAGGAAGTAATGGCGCTTTGATGATATGTACCCAGTGGACAAGGTGAATTGATTCCGATACACCCAGGAAGCAGAGAATGGGCTCTGGTCAAAATGGTCAAGATTATCAGAGTACCAGAGCCCATCAGGACCATCTGTGACATAGGTGCCTTCGGCCAAGAGGCAGCCCATCAAAGTGCATCGGGATACGGGCGCATGATGCCAGGAAGAAGTGTCAACGCCTGGCTGGGAAAGGGCTGCAATGTTCTTGGAGATTTTGTGCAATTGTTGAAAGTCCCAATTGGGGATTGCATCCTGTTGTCCTGGGACAGTGGCCAGAGGTCTGTCGTAGATAGCGGCCGCAGCTGCGCCAAAAGATAATGGCAATGCGAACATTGTATGGCTATCAAGTCAATGTTTTCGTACAAATGAAAGGTCAGGTCTAGTAGTATGTGTAATGCGACGCTGATCTGACCTTATCCCCGCAACTTATGTTTATGTAATCTGCTACGTTACCCCAAGACTGCTACGTTACTGCCAGGCTAAATATAACTCCAGGCCAATAGACGTTTAAGACTGTCATGTTAGTAATCTGTGATTGAAAAGCCCTTAACTAAGCTGTAGCCTTATTAACAACGGCCAGTAGCTTGTCTGAGCTGTTTTCGCAAAGACATAAGGCTTACTGATTTGTTGTTAAGACGCAAGTAGATCGCATTTGAAGAATAACAACCTGGAGGTAGGCAAAGAAATATTTCGTCGCTATAGGCAATATTTACTCCCTCTCCCTCTCCTTCTCCCCAGCTAGATGGCTCAACACACCATTCTCTGTATTTCATGTTTTCCTCCCCGAGTTATCGCGTTCCTCCTTAACCTTCCCCTGTTCACTCTTCCGTCTTGTCTTACTATTCACCGCTTTCTTAAACTCTGCTTCGTGTGTGGACATATGCTTCTGAGTAACAAGAAAAGTTCATTGAACATTAGCCTTTTCAGGACCAGGCCTTGTTGAGGTTGTTGCCGAAGTTGGCGTCGATGAAAGGGACATTGGCACTGCCCCAAGGCTTCTTGGGATCGCGAGATGGGCCAGTGATCAGACCCTGGCGGGCAGCGGGAGTCATAGCAGCCCAGTCATAGATCCAATAGGTGCGTCCGGGACTAGTCTTGAACTGCAGTTCGTGGTTTTTGCCAAAGCTGGTGAAGTACTCAGCCATGACATTATTGCCTTTTCGTTGAGGGTTCTTGGTCTTCTTGTAGTCGCCATGACCAGAGGCAGCAGCAGCATAGAGGGTAGCCCCAGGAGACTGATAGTTATCTATGAAGACAACCACGTTTTCCCAGTCGTGGCGATGGCCGCTGACAAGATTGCCATCAGCAGGCTGGTCCTTGGGCCAGTACCAAGCGTACATGATGGCAAGCTTGCCATTATGTATGGCGGCACGAGCATATGTCTGGCCTTTTCTGGTATCCTTGCAGCCACCAGTCTTGCTACCGCTGTCTTGGAGCCCGCCACTATTTTACGAGGTTAGTTATAAGACGTTATTGATGTAAACACTGATTTGATCACGTACTTAACGTTGCCGTTCGTGTCAACAGCAGTGTATGGCTGACAACCGTCGGCAATGTGAAGAAGAGGCTGCCATCTGTCGATGGCGGCACCGATTGCCCCTCCTTCGATTGTCTTTTTGACAGGGTTAAGAGAGTCGTGGTTAACTGTGGCTCGAGCGTGGAGATCGTTGAGGGCCTCGGAAGGCGCGGCCATGCCAGTGGCAGCAAGAGCAACCAGGGCGTTGAAGATGGTCTGAGGATGCATTTTTCGTAAAGTTGAAAAGCTGCGATGAGTGCAAGTTCGCTTTGATGTTTGATGTGAAAGTGAGGTGATAGAGCAGGCGGTGATGAGTGTTATGAGGATAGAGGTTTCGATGAGAGCGACGAGACAGACTCTTATTTATAGTCATTTTCGATACCAAGAACCCTCTCAACACTCCAAGGCCACATTTTGTTGCAAGGTCTACCGGAACCCAGATGTCTATGCCTCGGTGAGCATATGCGCGATAACTTCCTCGTATAGTATGGTCAGGCAGGGGAACACCAAAGAATGGCTGCATGCTAAATTCAACCCTGATGACTATACTTTTAATCAATGGGTCTGACTTGTTGGAATACGAGGCTTGACTGACCTTTGATCGATACATGATTCCAAAAGTTCCTTGAACCTTAATAACAACATCGGTGTTTTACCTTCTGGTACAGGATTGGGTTGTCTATAGCGTGGTTATCGGCGAGTCAGTTCCTAGTCAGTTCTACAGTAGCCTCGAGCATTGACACCGCGGGATCTGAGTGTTATAGGCCGGCTTGCTTGACGCCTAATTACGTTGTTAAATCAGTGTAAATGGGAGTCGGTCAAGCAATCAAGCGTCCCAATCGCGAGGTTGTTTTGAGTACATGCATAGATTGGGATCTGCCGCTCGGCTTTTCGTAGCGCTATCCACCATTGAACTCGACACTAGAACTAGGAACACTGAAGACCCATGATTCATTTACAAATCACGTCAAAAAACGCTGGCGCCAGTTCTCAAGCTCCAGTTTCGGACTCTATCAAGGACCCGGAAGGACGTTTGATCAGACCACGTGCTGGCAACTGCAGGGAATATGTTGACAGGAACCATTGGCGCAATCTTATCCTAGTTTAAAGTTTCATTATAGTCAAACGCTGCGTCAGTGGAACGGTGAAGTGGAGAAAGCTGACTTAGAAACAGGAACTAGCAGGGAAGACTACTCTAATCTAGATACAAAAGTGCTTACTGCTTGGTACGATATCCGTGCTACAACGGTGTGGCTAGCTTCGTCTGGGAAGATGCGCTATGTCGGCTTTTGCCGATGGCAGTCTCAAACCCAACCTGTCTATATTCACATCGGGTTAGTTAGTCCACAAAGAGCCGGGCCCACCTTCGTAAACTAAAATGGAAAGACAAGTAAAGCTACTTTAAGCCTATACGCGGGTTCGGTATCGTTTAAGTTGTTACTTGCCTTTTCCGTTATTGGTAAAAGTGAGACACATGATGGATTACGAGACTGGACCCGTAGAGATTTCTACCCAATGATAGTAAAGAATTAAGCAACTGTGACCGCACGACCCTTAAACATATAGCAATCACTGACATGTGCTTTCCAAGCCCTGGCCAAGAATTCCACCTTATTATGAGCTGCTGAGTATGTGGCTTACTAGCAAGGGGCAAGGCATCAATCAAAATTCAGGGTTGACCAGAAGGATAATAATATGTAAGACATGCATAATTTATGTTTATTTAGTCTCTAGAGGCAAATGACCCTTACCAGAATAGAGAGAGGCCTAAGAAATAAACACAGAGGCACAATACACATGATAACCTTCTCAGAATACAACTCGTCGCGGCTCGTGTCATTCTCGGTGAGAAAGACCATTGTCCAAGCTGAACAACTCTCAATACCAACACGAGCTTGCTAAACCAATCACTGGTGAATGCAAGGATTAGTCAATTTCCCTCGCATAATAGCGAATCAACGCTCAAAAGTCAGCCGAGGCATACATCCAGCCATGTGCCTTTTCCGCTCTTGCTTTTCCGTCACAAGGTCGCCACATAAATAATCCGGCTTAGGATTGAGAAATATTTATCCACCATAAAGATTACTTTGCTTTGCAGATCTGATCATATTCAATTAAGCCTAATCCTACCCCGCTTTGTCTAAATCCCGATGAAGATGTCAATGTGACGATACTGTTGTCCTATCCTTGAAGTTTCATTACAGGCAGATCAGATAATATGTCTATGCATTATGTTGTACTTCGGAAAAGTCAGATTCATCGAAATTGTAGTCTGGCTGGGGTCTATATGTAGCTACCCTATTTATTATAATGACAATTATTTAAGCCATGCAACATCTTGTTAGGCGTTGGTGCATAATACAAGACTCAGCTTCTATCTTTTTTTCATTCTCTATCGGCAATCATGCGGTTCTCTCTCCTTGTGCTAGGCTCTTTGGCCAGTACTGCATTTGCCGCGGGCACAAATCTTCCTCATGGATGGTTCACTTTCCAGCCCAGTCAGAAGCTCAAACACACAGAGTTCCAAGGCCGTCCACGATATTTGACCTGGATGGCCGACTCTCAAATTCAGCATGGAGTTGAGCCTACTCTGGCCTACACGGTCTCTGCATATTACTCCGGAATCCTTCGAGCCTATGACCGAACCGGTGATAAGAAGCACTTTGACTACGTCAAGCGTGGAGCGGATATCCTTCTGTACCCCGAGCACGATGGCACTGTTCTTATGTATAACAACAGCAACTCTATCGATGACATTCGAATCGGCCATACGTTCTTAGATATATATAATGCAACGGGAGACGAAATCTACAAGAAGGCGGCGACGCACATGCGGAAGCAGATTGACCGCACTGGCCGCACGCCTGATGGAGGTTTCTATCATCGATATCCGGCCTATATCGACCAGATGTGGCTCGATGGCTTCTACATGCTAGACGTCTTCTACGCGCGATGGACCCACGAGTTTGAGCCCGATAATAGCACCGCGTGGGACGACATCGCCTTGCAGTTTGACCTCATCGATGCAGGGACGCGCTCAAGCAGACATACTAATGGCCTGCCTGTCCATGGATTCGATTACAGCAAGAGCCAGGTCTGGGCTGATGCTGAGACTGGAGCTGCACCCCATGTCTGGAGTCGCGGTGTAGGCTGGTACATCATGGCGCTGACGGACACTCTCGATTACTTTCCAGAAAAGCACCAGGGTCGCAAGCGCCTGCTGAAGTATTTAGAAACCCTGGCTGATGCCCTCGTAGCATGTCAGGACAAGGCTACCAAGGGCTGGTGGCTTGTGATGGACCCCGGTTTGGAACACAAGTCCGGCAACTACATTGAAAGTTCAGGGACCGCCATGTTTGTCGCCAGTCTCTTCAAAGCTATTCGCATGGGTTACATCAAGGGTGACAGATATCTGAAAGCAGCTTTGGATGGTTATACTTTGATGACTACTAGCTTTGCACAGCCTCGTCCACATGATGGCTCTTTAGCCTGGGAGTGGACTGTTCAGACAGGCAGCTTGAGCTCCAATGGAACTTTTGAGGTATGTTTCTCTTTACCACTACTTTGATGCCAACTAACATATTGTAGTACTATGCCAGCATGCCTCTATTTGAGAATGATCTTAAAGGAGTGGCCCCATTCTTCTTTTCAAGCTATGAGTATGAACTATACCGTACTAAGGCTTCAGGTTACTTGTGAGGTTTCAGTTAGGAGATTGAAATTGTCGATCTGTTTGTCAATGACGAGCCAGAGAGAAGTGAATAAACAGAAGAGTCCGGCTCCTGATGACCCGAGCAAAGTGGGCCAAAGGTTCCAAACCCAGGATCGAGCTAATTGATGAACACCGTATTAATTGGTGGGAAAATATGCAATGTCTACAGTTAATCATAACCGGCATTGCTGACTTACTGTTAAAAACACGTCGTAACCCTGTCGTGAACTAATACCAAGACCCAAGTTTGGCTCAGATGTGTTTAACATAAAGTCATTCCTCTTGGCCAATATTACTCTATTCCAATAGATTCCAGGTTTACTAGAAGTCCCAGATTAAAAGGTCTTAAGTATACAAGGTGTATTATTTGCCAATTCCGGTGTATACCAAGAGGTTTGGAACCCCCTTGACATCTGTGATCTTATCCTTGATCGCCAGCTCCTTGAGTCGCGACCAAATCTGAGCCGGTGTGCGCGAGCCTTCCAGCGCAAAAAGATAGGCAATAACGCCTGCGACATGCGGAGAAGCTTCTGACGTGCCACTTGCAACGCGGGTTGCTGAAGAAGACGTGGGCCAAGCCGATGCGATTTCTTCACCTGGAGCAAAGATATCACAAGCCGACCCCCAGTTGGAGTAAGCCCATCGCTGATAGTCTTTGTTGCTGGCTGCGACAGTTATCACGTTAGGTTGGTTGCCAGGACTGCTCGTTGAAGCGTCTTCGTTGGCATTCCCCGCGGCTGCGACGACAGGGATTCCTGCATCAATCGCTTTCTGTACTGCCTCATTGAAGATGACCGAGTTAGCTCCTGACAAGCTCATGTTGATCACAGCCTTGCCAGCGCGGTTCTTGGAAACGACGTCATTGACCGTCCAGCTAAGTCCAGACAAAACACCGCTTGAGGAACCGCCATCGTCGCCTAAGACTTGCACATCCACAACCGTGGCCTTTTTGGCAACTCCATATGTAGCACCGTTGACAATGGCGGCGACAAGCGTACCGTGCTGCTTCTTGCTGGAAATACCTGACGTGTCAGCACCGAAAACAGCGCGGCCTTGAAATTCTTCGTGCTCGAGGTAAATGCCGCTATCTAGAACATAGACAAATGTCCCTGCACCGGCTGTCGAGTCGTAGGTGTACGAGGCCTTTGAAGATGGGGGGTTGGCGTTGGAAATTGCCGAGAGACCCCATGGAGGAGACTGCTGTGTGACTGGTGAGGCGATAGTAAAGGTCTGTTCAGGTTCAACGTGCAAGACCTGTTTCCGCGTCAATTCCGTGCGTTCAATTGAGATGTTTATCTGCTTACACTGGAATTGGCCTTGATGATCTCGATTGTATCCTCATCAAACGTGCCAGAGTAGCCTTTGAAACCAGGGAAACTAAACCTCTTGTCAATCCCACCAGACTCGACGCCGCGGCGGGCAAGAGCTTGTCCATGCACATCCGACACCCATCGAGCGTGCAGATCAAGGTCGACGTTGGCAGTTGGCTTGAGCGCGATGATGAATTTGCTGGCCACGAGGCCCTTGCTGTCCTTGTCTGTAGGAAGAGCAAGGGCGATGGTGGCAAGACCAAGTGAGAACACCGTTGTATACAACATGTTGACAATTTCAGATGGATTCTACAGCACTGAGAATCCGACGGTGGCAGTTCATGCTTCTTATATCTAAAATTACTCATTGATCGGCGTCTATACTATACCTAGGAAGACAGGATATCACTCTTAGCTGCCATCATAGTATATATGTCCGCTCGAACCCTGGTAGATATCACCGTTGCAATCACTGCCAAGGCCGGCGTCCACCTTCTTACCTTCCATTTCAACACTAGTAGCCCGGTAGCAACAGCATTTGGCGCAAATTCCTTCGGCACTACCCAGTTAATTCGTGCTTCCAATACGATATTGTATCATTCCGATACGCGTTTCCCGTCACACCATGCTTTTTGTTATACGAGATGAGTCTCTTAACGACTTAAAATACCTAGTCGGCTTTGTTGTGGATAGCTTTTGCACCGGCCCCAATCATCCTTCACAATGTGGCCTTTTAAAGACAGAACCGACGCTGATTCTTGTATTATATACCTGAGTCAACCTTATAAATAGTGATTTTACTCTTAAGTAATCACAGAGAGGATAGCTGGCATAAACTGTTTATAGTTAGTCTAATCTGGCTTTGCTATAATTAACTATTTACCGCTGGTTACCCTAGATTATAAGTCGAAGAATGGTAGTTCAATATAGGAACCCCACTGAGGGGTCATGCCGGAACTAAGATCTGCCGGGCCACAAGATAAGATAAGATAAGGCAAGACACGACATTTTCCCACCCCGCTCACGCACGCCACGCATGTCAGGCACGTCGGCAGTCAGGTTTCAACATGGCCAGCCCAAGGGCATCTCACGGGCTTTCAATATCTGAGAAAACACCTATCCCTGAGCCTTACAGTCGCAGTTCTCGGGCCGTCTGCAAACAACTGCGTCACATTCACAAAACATGCGGCCAGTGGCCTTGGGACTTTCTTCCTGGCCGGATACCTGAGGCGCTAGATAAACATACATTGGCACCACTTGTTACGGCTGTTGAATTCGCGTGTAACGATGAACATAATGTCACTCTCTCTGAGATGACTGAATGGCTAATGGGTCAGAAGGGGGATTGGGTTTTGACAGCAACACTGTCATCTAATGCGCTGGAATGGGTTACGTATACCCATGACAAGAGAGCGAACAGGAGAAGATCCACACATAATGGGATTGATGGCGGGAGACCGTCTTCTCGAACGAGGAAGAGGCAACACTCAAACGACGAGGTGATACTTCCGCGACCTCCACGGTCAGACACACAGTCGCGCCAGAAGAAGCGGGGGACCGAAATCAGATCGCCGACTGCTGACAATGTGACTGGGGTTGAGGCCCAATCTGAAATCAGCCCTGAGCCTGAGCCTGACTTAAAGCCCGAGCCTGAACATGAACCTCAACCTGAGATCGAACTGGACCCCGACATGCAGATGGATGTTGATGACAGCAACACCAATCACGATACTAATGAGAAACCAAACACAAACCGCAACAGAACTAATAATCAAACGCTTGAAGTGAGTCATCTAGTTACCTTTCCCTAAGAATAACTAACCATATTTCAGGAAGCCATCGCAGCTTCAGCTCGTCGTCTCGAAGAAGCTCGCAATAATCTCCAAGAATACGAGGACCATCTACAAACCGAAAGAGAAGACTTGAAAGTGATAGACGCCCTGCGATCAGAAGCATCAGAGTCTCACGAAGCTGCGATTCAAGAATGGAGAGACGCCGTTCTGCAAGCAGACACAAAACAGAGCGAACTTCAACAGTTTCAAAACCTAGCCCAGTCCTTCTCACGCGATACACAAGCTGCCCTGGAGCAGCACAGCCAAAGCCTGCGGCAACTAAGCGACCAAGCAATTGAAGTAGAGAAAGATGCCGAAGACGAACTCCGAGCACGGCGTCGTGAATTCTGCATTCTTGAGGATAAGAAGGATACAAAGGAGGGTATTATCAAGAAGATATCGGCACGGATCAGGCGGTATCAAGATGATATTGACGCAGAGGAGGTGAAACATCAAAGGTTGCTTGCGGAGCATTACCTTGAGCTTTTAAGCAATGAGATCATACAGGGGATTTCTATTGCTGATATATCATATGCGAAGATTCTGGAGATTAAGTTAGAGCGTGATCAGAGAATTTGGTATGAACGGAGACAGATGGATTAGCATGGTAGCGATTTCTTTTTGTATTGCGTTATTCCTATATAGAGGCGATTTCCTTTTGTACTTCATTACTAGGATATGGAGGTAGATAGACTGTCACGTTTAATTTAAGGGATGAATGACCTTAAGTAACTCGATTGTACAGGAATTTCGGATCCTCTATGTAGCAGGTATGTCCTCCTGAGCAGTGCATCATCAATGAGAAACTCGGGGGCCGAGTCAATCTTGTATAGACGAAGTGCTTTCGATATCACCTGAGCCTCTCCAGTATCTCCATGATGCTCTGGTTTCACCAAATGCTCATGATTGAACAAGGGAAACGGTAGTTGTTGGTCAGCTAGATTTAAGCCGAGCTCGCCTCCGTTACTATCCGTGAATCTACTTAGCCGATATGCTAGCTTGGTAGCAAGGATCTGTCGGGCTAGTGCTTGGGAAGCCCCGTCCGGGTAAGTCGGTAGTCTAGTAGTCTAGTAGTCAAGAAAGACTGGCTTCGAGAAAGAAGCCTGAGGCTGATCGCAATTCACGGGAATGGCAAGATCGCAGTTAGTGGTAATGAACGTGTGATAGGGTGCCATTACTTCGGAAGGGGACAGACCCATGGCTGCGGCTAAACGTGACCCTGTAAGAGAGGGTAGACTGCATGAACTGACGGCCCGGGTCGCGTGCTCAATGCCACGATACTTTACATCCTTTCATTTGCGAGTTGACAGTGCTATTTACTGTGTTTCTCCCTGGCCCTTGATCGTGGCAACACAGCATGTCAAGGTTTGTTGAGTTATCGCAGAGAAGGTAGCAAAAATAACAATCTTGGACCGCAAATATTATGTAATGATAACATCTAGATTCGACTTGCGTGGCGAACCAAAGCTTTGACAATAAACGTCCAGCCAAGTCTTGAAAATGTCAAACATGATCTTCACGACTATTGGAGTCTAATTTCTCAAACGGGAAGGTTGTTTATTCCCGCTAGCAAGAGGCTGCTCCAGACTCCATAACTTGTGTCGATCCCCCTAGAATGCGGGGTTTGTGGCGTCAACCCGAGATGTCGCTGTTGCTAGCGTATTGGCAACGAGAAATTTGTGATGGCTGCTCACGGAGGAAAGGAGCCGGCTCCCCTGACTCGGTTTATTACAAACTGAGAAGTTAAAAGACTGCAAGTTCTCAAATATCTAAAGCACGTGAAAAGTACGATGAATATGCTGCCTTGAGCAATCTTTCTCCAGATCTCGACCCTGTCTCCTGCATGCCATTGCGGTACGGCGTCTGAACCATGCATCCGTTGCTTTTGCTGGTGACATGGGCTTGGTTCATGAGCCGGGTTCTTTGCAGTGATCTTTCCAACTTTCTGACTCAGCTTCCCAGCTGCGCGGTACGTGGATCAACCCGACGGGAGGGCTCAGACGCTAACACGTTGATTCCAGGAGAGCTGTGTTCTGGATTTTGTCTCAGCGTCTTCTTGCGGGACGAACGCAACATGTCTCTGCACTGATCAAAAGCTCAAAGACGACGTGCTACCATGCGTTGAGAGTCATTGTCTGCCCAGAGAAGCGCTCGGTAACAAATGAATATTGATGTGTCATTTTTACGTACTAATTTGAGTTTTGCAGCCACGATAAATTTGACCTCGGTGGCATGTGACTTCCCCATTCGCGACAAGCACGAGCAGTTCAATATCCTCACCATCACATTAATTGTAATTACTGGGGTAACAGTTGGGCTTCGATTTGTTGAAAAGATACGATATGGGCCTGGACTCCAGATCGATGACTATGTTATTACGGGCGCTTTTGTGAGTAATCTTTGGCCATACTGTCTCGCGATTGCACGTACTTATTAGTATTATAATTAGCTGGTGAACTTGGGAAACTCGATTGTCTGTTTGCACGGCCGTATGTGTAATTTTCCTGTCCTCAACTCAAGATCATAGTACTCACAATATTGCCAGTCTCTGGGAATGGCCTGGGGCGAGATGCGTGGAGATTTAGTCCCGATACAATCACATCTTACCTATGCGTTCGTATCCCCCGACATCTTTATTCCAGGCGTGGCCACTAACAGTTCAAGTTTCTCTACGCTGGTCAAACCCTTTACGCCACAGACGTTTTCGCAACCAAGATCTGCGTTCTCCTCTTCTACCTCCGCATATTTCCCGGTGTCGTCATTCGAAGGTCTCTTCTAACTAAAAGTCTCAATGATGAATCGCGCTAACTTTCAAAGGCTGATATGGGGAACAGTTGGAATAGCAGTGCTATGCATGATTATCTTTGATCTGCTGGCACTTTTTCAATGCCAGCCAATTAGCTTCTATTGGAAGGGATGGGACCAACTGCATAAGGGCCATTGCATAGGGATCAATGGATTAGCATGGGCTATCGCTGCAGTTGGAATTATTCTAGATTTATGGATGCTTGCAATCCCAATTTCTCAACTGATTCATCTACAGATGAAATGGAAGAGGAAGCTTGCAGTTGCATCAATGTTCGGCGTGGGCACTTTGTAAGCAGAAGCCCATCCAGGCTTTACGAGATATGGTCACTGACTCTTTTCCTAGTGTGACGGTTGTCAGCATCCTCAGGCTGCGTTATCTAGTAGCATTTGGCAATTCCTCCAACCCTACATGTAAGCATTCAGTCATCTCCCAGCTACAAACATCATGATCTAATCCAAGCCGCAGGGGATAGCTTTGATACATGCTACTGGTCCGTCATAGAACTCAATGTCGGTATCTGGTGCGCGTGCATGCCAAACCTTCGAGTTTTGATGCTCAAGACATTTCCGAGACTACAAAGCTCAGTCGATGCTACCCCCAGAAGCCACCAATACAACTCGTCTGCAGCAGGACGGCCGATAAGAGTGTCGAGCAATACGCAAGGCCTATCTGATAACACCATATATAGAGTGAGATCTGGCGAAGGGCGCAAGGTCGACGGTTCATCAAGCACAGCTGAATTAGTCGAGATGACGAGATTCACCAATGAAACTAGAAGTAGTCTAGCATAGATGTTATCTTATCTAAGTGATGGTTGGTGGCTATATCGTCGGCTCTCAATACGTTCACCACGCAGTGATGCCTTTATGCTTCGGGTCGTCCGAGTGACCCAGGATATCCCAGGTTCAGCGGGAATTCCGGGGCACACAAAAGTCAGTTGTACTAATTGGATATAGCATACCAGCGATAAGTCCAATTCTCCCGGAAACGGCGCGCTAATGCTGACCCCCGCCTTGTTCGTCTGGGGAAATGACCGTGCCGTCTATCCGTGGTACCTACTACCCCGCAAAATCACAAGATCTGCTTCAGCCTCGTCTGTGAAACTTTTGGAGTTGAGTGCAAGATGTCTTCCGCCGGAAGCTCGGACATTCCGGTTGGATAGAAAGAAACAATTCACGCAATGGACATGCTGCGTAAGTTGTATATAGACTGAACAACCGCCTTGAATGTACTATTGGATGCAGGCTACTTACCCCTGCCTTTGTTTGCACCACTTCCAATCATCCGCATTGTTACATACAGCATGGAGGACGGAGATAAAACCTCCATCTCTCACAATGAGATGCCAGTAACACCAGAGCCAAATGTGTCACCGCTCACTGAAGAAGAGCCAGCCGGCGGTTACCAGGTGCGATGGAAGACACTCATGGCCGTGTTCGCTCTGTCCATGGCCAACTGTTGCGCTGCTATAGCCAACACGGTATATTCTACCGTTCAGGCATTGGAATTCTTTGTGACAGTTTGTACTCACTGCGTATCTTGAACATAGACCAACACCATCATTCACTTCCAAGTCATGGATTTGGGAGGCGCCGACAAGCAAGCTTGGATTTCGAATGCTAATCTTTTGGTGACTCTAGCTTTCGGCCCGGTCCTCGTAAGCTCTTGACCCCCATGCTAGCTCTGAAGGCCCAAAGCTGACTATGATAAGGGCTCCTTGAGCGATCGATTCGGCAAGAAATGGTTTATCGTCATAGCGAGTATCATCGGTATTGTCGGCTCCGTCGTCTCTGGTTCAGCACAGTCGATAACAACCATCATCATCGGCAACATCTTGACTGGTCTTGCCAATGCAGGTTGTGTAAGTTGACCCCATCTTTAGTCTCCCATCACAACCCACACATAAAGGCCGATGCTGATACTCGCTTATCCAGATCATGGGTGTACCTGCGGGCCAAGAAGTAACTCCCAACAAACTCCGTCCATGGACGATGGGTTTCTCCCAGACTCTAGCCAGTTGTGCTGTGATTGCTGGTACTCTTGGTGCAGGCGCCTTCGTCAAGTACCAAACCTGGCGGTGGTCTTACTACCTCAACGCCTTTGTCTATGGCACCACCACTGTCCTGGTAACTTGCTTCTACCACCCTCCGCCCACTACCCTACGACGACAGCAGTCCCGCCTAGACGACCTGTTCGCACAAGTCGACTACTTCGGAATCATGCTGTTCGTGGGATCTATCGCATCCATAATGATCGGATTGACCTGGGGAGGGGACACATATCCATGGAGCTCCAGCCAGGTTCTTGCAACCCTGATCGTTGGATGCGTTGGTCTTGTTGCTTTCGGACTCTACGAAAGGCTGTTCACGCGCCAGGGTATCTTCCATCATGACTTGTTTGTCTCTCGTAACTTTCCGATCCTGCTGTTTGTCTGCGTTGTTGATGGCATGCTTTTGCTGGGCGTCAATGTCCTTTTCTCTCAACAGATTGCATCTTTGTTCACTACCGATGCGGTTAAGATCGCCACTATCCTCACTCCCTACCTGGCAACTTCAGCTTTTGGATGTCTGCCCGCGGGCATATTGATGGCGCGAACCAAGTCATACAGGACTATTTTGGTAGCCTCGCTTATTTGGTGCAGCCTGTTCGTTGGTAAGTCACTGACCTAACCACTGAAGATGGCTTCGATTCACTTTGTCTGAATTCTTTCTAACATGAATCTGTCTAGGCCTCATGGCACTGCTGAACCCTAGCAGACTATCTTGGGCCTATGCGTTCTCTGCAATGTTTGGATGCGGAACTGCCGTAACCACAGTCATTCCAGGTAGGAATCCCTTGTTGTTATCTCAATCACTTGCAGATGTTGACATATTCAGTCGTTGCATTGTCCCTTTCTGTCCCCTCCTACTTGCTTGGTACCGCAGGAACCCTCAGTGTATCCGGTCGTGCACTTGGAGGCACCATCGGCATCACCATCTTCACATCCATCTATCACAACAAAATGGCCACCGCACTACCAAAGGCCGTTGGCTCGGTTCTGGGAGCCGCAGGGCACTCTAGCCTGATTCCAGACGTGCTGAGCGCCATCAACAGCGGGAACCCAACTGCCCTGTCACATGTTCCTGGTCTACCAGCGTCGCTGATCCCCAAAGTCCTCGCCGCAAACGATCATGCCAATACCTATTCGTGGAGGTTTGTATGGATTGCTATCTCTGTAGTCGTGGCGGCAAATGCATTAGCTGCGTGCTTCCTCAAGTCAGTTGCGAGTCAGATGAACAGCCACGTTGAGTCTGCTCTGGAAGATTCGGATGTTCGTCGAAAGCAGATGCGTGATATCTAAGCCCGTCATCCTGGTACTAATGGGCTCACATGGCGGGATACCTTTAGTTTTATTCTACCTACTTAGTCTCAAGCAACCAGAATTCTTTGAAGAAACTCATGCAACTTGTCTACTTTTGTCCTCGACCTATCCCGCTACGTCATAGCTATGCGTTATCTTCGTTTGAATGGCCCGGGAACTTGTACATCGATGCCAGAAGCAGTTGCCAAAGTCCAGTAGTCATGCATACCTGGGGAAATGCCTGCATTCGTCATACTCCGCTTGGAAAGAATAGAGCCGGTATGGACGGATTTTCCGAGGTATCGCTGAGGAACAGTATCTTAGGTACTTCGTCTCCAGTCGCCGCCTTCTGTCTTGGTGCTTCATCCAATAGAATCTAAGACATTGGGTAAGGTCGTCTATTGCTTACACGAAAGGTCGCTATAGCTACTGCTCACCCGCTGGTCTTCTAATATGCATAAAGTCCCCAGTCTGATAAAGCAGAGATGGTGTGATCCTCGCGATCTTCCAGAGACCTCCAACTTTGACGAACTGATGCTGCATATGGCTCCTTCCATCGCTGGTCTCGTTGATCCTTGCTGCAGACGCATCCCTCGCGCTCTCGCCATCATCTTGTAGTCGCCCATGACTCGCCAGTTGCTGCCACTCCACCAAAATCTCGTCGGCAGTGACTTTCTTGAAATATGGCTGCGCAAGGAGGTGTTGTGTGACTAAAGGTTTAAGGCCTAGGTGTTCCTCCGAGAGCCAAAGAGCCGCGAACTCTGCTGCCTTGTACTGCTTTATTCCCCACGCTGGCACAATCAACGTGTAGTCGACAGAAACATCTGGTGCTAAAGCGGCAAGGAGCCGCTCTTCACTCTAAATTTAGAACAGATTTATTAGTATTAAGTTGAGTATTGAGATATGTACACACAAAAGCTTTTCCCATACCTTTCTATCGTAACCATCAGCCCAGACCCTTGCTGTTTGAACCACAGCAATGTAGTCCTGGAAAGTCAGGTTATTTGGAATGTAAATTTCAAGAGTCATTTTCAGGAAGCGGCTATTCCGGTGATGTAGGGGTCTAATGGGGCTAGAAATATTCTGATGAATGATAACATCTGATGCTATATATCAACCAGCAAGAGTTTCCCGGCCCCTCAACGCCACGTCGGGAATCCCGGTGATATCGACGTGGGGTCGGCGAATGACGGCGTCCGGAATTCCCGCTCGGGAAGTCCACTCGGGAAGTCCAACCGGCAAGTGTTACCCGAAAAGCATCCCCATGCGCCCGCTAGTATGATATCGCTCCTGATTCGTATATCATGTAATTCTAGAACCAGCAGTTAATGATCTCCTGTCATTCTTGTTAATACTTCCAACAGTTTTTCTATTCTAGATGATGCAGTCAACATATACCCTCCGCACTGGCATTTATCCCGAGATTGACCCAGATCGACTCGCGGGTTCGCTGGCGGGCAAGAATGCTCTGATAACGGGTTCTGGCAGGGGTATTGGGCGGGAGATTGCTATCGCAATGGCGCGAGCTGGGGCTAACGTTTGCGTGACGGCACGAACAAGCAGCCAAGTCGACGAAACAAAAGCTGAAATTTTGAGCTTAGGCCTCAAGAGCAAGGTGGTGGGAATCGTGGCGGACGTACTTAAGTTGGAAGATCAAGAGCGCCTCGTACGCGAGTTCCGCCAACAGCTAGGCCCCGTCGACGTGTTAGTGTGCAATGCTGGCAGCAACGTCTTCCAGCCTTTCCACTTGACGAATGCAACCGAGTGGTGGGATGTGATGGAGCTAAACGTCCGGGCACCAGTCGAGCTCACCCGAATCGTCCTCCCAGAAATGCGCGACAGGAACCAAGCCACCATAATCTACACTTCATCACGAGCTGCCAAAGCGGATCTACCATGGACCACGGCATACAACTGTGCCAAAACGTCTATCACCAGGTTCGCGGGCACGCTGCAGGTCGAGCTCAATCAGGTGCAGAAGATCGAGAAGGGGGTAGACAACAACATATCTATCTTCAGCATTCACCCGGGTGAGATAGAAACCAATCTTCACGAAACGGCGTTCCCGGAAAAGACAAAGCGAGAGGCCCCTTACGTTATCGAGCATATGGCGAAGATAGGCGCCAAGAGACCTCATTTTGAGGCTGCTTTGCCCGCATGGACTTGTGTGTGGCTTAGCTCTGGGAGAGCTTTGGCTCTAAGGGGTAAATTTGTGGATTGCACGCGGGATGTAGGAGAACAAGCGAGGGGTGCATTAGAAGCCATAGGGTCACAATAATAGAACTTGTTCATCTTACGGGTGACGGCCAATAGATAATCTCCTTTGTCTTTTTTGTCCCGGGGTCCTAACCTGAGAAGCTCCCTGAGAGAGCTGCTAAGGGCAATATTAATGTATAAATAATTTCCAAAAAGTACTCTAGATCTGCCAAATTTTACTCGAGTTGACTAAAATTTAGCATCGTTATCTACGTTGGCAGCTCCAAGTTTGGCATCATAACTAACAACTAGTTATATATTATCCACTTGCACCGGCTTACTTGGCAATCAGTACTGGGGGAAAATAGAGTATCATGACTGACTTAGGAATAGCTCTTGCCTCAAGCTGGTGGGGTCTTGCAGGTCATCGCCAAACTACAGTAATAGTGGTCGTTGATGTAACAGTAGCAACAGTGTGACGTTACTCCGTACAGATGAACCAGATTTCCTCGCTTATGAGACATTCCTTTGCCAAGAATCAGATCATGTAATCATATGGGGTTATGGGTATCATAGGGACCAGGGTGAGAGCTCAAACGAAGCCTTGAAATGAACTCCTACCGTGTAAGGATAGTTGCTATAATGGCTAACAATCATATCTACATGGCTGTAGGCAAAGTTTTCACTTTATTAGAGTTTCCATGACAATTGAAAACTACCTTATCAGCCAAATGAAACCCCGTGGACTGAAGGATTGAACAGGGTTGAACCAACAGGTGGAGTTGCCAACATGGGTTTCAATGATGTATCCAATGCTTCCCCTGATAGTTACCCATGTTAACCCTAAAGTTTCTCCTCAATGGTTCCAGGGATCATACCATCAAAAATGAGGGATAAAAAGGTTCTTTCTGATGTTGTTCCCAAGTTTTGAAAGGTCCCCGATAGCATCTCATCCGGACGTTCTGTTCCCCCCAAACACAGTACCGCCATCATGTACCCTCTAGATCTTGAACCTTTCACGGCTGATGGTCACTGCGCCGTGGCTATATGTCTTGGAGAGACTCCTCTCGTTAATCCAGACAATGTCTACGATCTAGTCAAGTCTCTCCAGGAGAAATTCAACGACATCGCCTTCCTGATCTGTGACGAAATTCACAAGTACGAGTTGATGATACCGCGAAACTTGACCATCGCAAGAGCTCAAAGACTAGCCTTGAAGAAGGGCGATGACATGGAAGCGATTCTCAACAATGCATTTGAGCGCCTCAAGCAAAATGACCATCTGTCAGCCAACTTGACTATTCTGCGCTGGTCTCAGATCGAAGACCAGGACTATCAGAAGGTTCACGATATAATGTACCAATACCGGAAGAGCTTTGATGAGGAACTCCGCGCAAGTTCTGGATTCTACATCAAGCGTCGCCTGGCTGTCGCAACGTTGACCGAAGAACGACTCGAGAACTTTACGAAATACACACTCGCTGAACTCCCTGTCCAGCTCATGGGATTCAACCACGACAATCACCAATACAACACTATTTTCCATCCTGTCTACCCTCGGAAGAATCCGGATGGGTCAGCAGCAGGCAACGTCAACTCGGCGTATGTCTCGCCGATCGACACTGTAGTGCAGGCCTATCGCAACAATCCAGATGTCGTAGGTGACATCTCCCGCACGGTCCCGCACAAGGAAGCTGGCAAGGTGACGAGAGTTTTCTTTGACAGACCTGTTCGAGAAGAATCAAAGGAGAAGACTTGCGCGAATGGCCTGGATGCGCCTTTGATAGAGGCTGCGGTTATCTCTTGAAGTGGGAGCAAGGTACAGACTAGGGTTTGCCATCATTGCTACTTGAAACATTTAATACTCGATGCGTATCAGGCGTCTGCGATTATTAAAACCGATTATCAACATTGAAATTTGGAAATGCCCGTTCCTTCATATTTGTCCGATAAATAGTTAGCAAAGGATGGTTACATCTATGTTTATCTCAGATGGCGTAGGGTCGAATCGCCAAAGGCTGCAGTAAAGTGAACAGACATATCTACAATACGGGCTTAAAATAGCCCAAAGTAGTATGACGAGTTGCGATCGCATATTTGAACACAAGTGGCGTGTAGTTAGAGAGCGAATTACAAACGCCATTACTACTATATTGATTAAACCTTAACTTCACACAATACCATACGTATGACTTACCTACATCTCCTGAGCTGTCTTGACAGAAGTATGCGCTGATGTTTGAGATTAGATAGTCATACGGAACTTGAGCAAGTTTGCTTCAAGTATCTCCTTCTTCTTGTTCTCCAGTTCCTCCATATCCCAGTTGACCGTAATGAATCGGCCTGACAGCCAATCTCGCCTCTGGCGAGATAACCAGACGATTGTATCAGCAGCCAACTCCACCGTGTCATTCAAGTGAGAATGCATCGCTGGGGGCATATTCAAAGCTAGCTCAGTCTTAATGCCCCCGGGATGAATAGAGATGGCGATTAATCCCTGCTCGTAATATTCCTTGTCGATAAATTCAGTAAAACGGCATAGAGCGAACTTGCTCGTCTGGTACGCTGACGCTCCGGGGACGATGATTTGAGCACCGACGCTGCTAATATTGATGATAGTTTTGGTAGCTGACTTCAGAATCAATGGGATGAAATAACGAGCCGAAAGGTAGGTCCCTTTCATGGTGACCTCCCAAGTCCACCACCACTCCGATGGATCAGACTCGACGACGGGCTTCCATTCCTCGAGGCAGCCGGCATTATTGATCAAGATGTCTAGGCCGCCGTCGAGTATCTCCTTCGCGGTCTCAGCAGCCGCCTTCACCGACTCTTCTGATGTGATATCCAGCTTCACAGAACGAACGAGAGGTTGGGGCCGACTGGCCTTCTTGGCAGCATCTATGACAGAAGCTTCAACCTCGGCCATGTCAGTACGGGCGGCGAGGATGATCTTTGAACAGCCCGCCACGGCGAAACGAATTGCGGTCGCCTTGCCGATCCCTTTGGAGGCGCCCGTGATCAAGACTGACTTTCCTGACAGGTCGGCCTTGGATGGATCAATGAACGGATAAGTGTCGTTATGCGTAGATACGTAGTTGGCCAGAGTGGGCCAATTCGTCTCACGCAGAGAGGAATCCTGAGCCGACATGATGAGTTTTGAGGATGGCGACTGAACCGAATATGGCGCCTGCTGTATTGGTTTTATTACGGTATTCGTTCAATTTGTATCCCTCTGATTCTAACGCTTGGACGCTACGGGTTAATAACTCATACGTAGTAGTGATGCCGAGAAGACGGAGTTAGGATCGGGAATCGGCAGAGCATCGGAAATAGCGGGAATGATGTTTTGTTTATACCCGCGTATCCACCGACTGGATCGTCCATGTCAAACTCGACTCTCCAGATCGAATATACCAACTGTATTTTGTCCACCTTAGTTCTTGTGAGGTCAAGCGAGACTTCAGCCGCGGGAAAGGTGCACAAGATGCGCATAGGAGCCATCTGGATTCCGGGGCGTCTGGGGTCTTTCCAAGGAGTGCATCTCTAGATCCACCTGAACATGAATCTTTTGACCAGGCGAACCTTCATTATCGTCAAGCCGCTCCCAATTATTGCTTCGTTCTCCGGCTGCCACTGATTGTGATGTCATAACAGCTCGGCTGGTCCCAGAAAATGGTGTAGCACAAGCCGTAGAAGAGCCTGTACTGGTATCGAAACGGAAATGAGAGCTGAACAACTTCCGTATGGCGTGCAAAGAGCCAGCAATAGTTCCGACACTGGTTTCGACCATCGACCAGAGGTAGATATATGCGAGATTATCTGAACACGTTGGGGCCTGGTAAATGTAAATCCCGGGACTACTCACAAAAGAAGTTCTCTGGACTTGTCAGACCCTTATAATAGGGTATTCGAATAATAGTAAATATAGATGCACTGGCAGCGATTTAGCACTTTGCCGCTGAATTGTAGAGCAGGAAAGAAACTTACAAAACTGCTAGCCCAAGAATAATGCTAACAGAAATCTTGGTTGCTTTCTGCATATTAGACTTATACAGCATGAAAAAAGGCAAGATCGAACATATCCAATCCGAGACAATTGCACTGATAGCCAGCACATAGACAGTACTTGTTCTCAAGGTTGGCGAACAAGCGTTGTAGTCATCCCAATTATCACTTATGGGGAGGCATACAGCAAACATTCCAATAACGGCAAAAAGAAGAGTACCTATAATGAAGACAATTGTTCCCCAAATAATCATGCGGTGGAATTTCTTGACAGCAATTCGCAAGAAGGTAATGCAGATGGAGCATTTAAGACATATCAATGACAAGATATAAATCAATTCCCCAAACCATGTATACTAAATGTTCTGGGTCAGTACATGTAGTAATGGCAAGGTTTTTGTTTAAAGAACTCAATACCTTGAGAATGGATCTCTGTTCGTAGCTATTCAAGCTGGTATCTTTTCTTCCCAAGCCAGCATAGATAGCTTGGATGCTAACAGCTACATGAGCGACATGGAGTAGCTGAAGGATTTTAATATCTTGTATGTTATGCTGTAAAACAGTAAACTCACCCAGCCTGCAAGCATAAGACCGTCATCTACACCAAATATTGCATATTTGAAACGAACAAAACAACGTAGGATAATGACTATTGCTGTAAGAAAAAGGAAGACAATTGACAGCACAAGCATGATGCGCCCTAGACCTGAGGGCTTCACCCATGTTGCGCTCGCATCAAGCATTATGTTGGGTGATGGATCGATGGGCGATGTACTGAGTCAAACTGTGAAATGAAATGGGTTTGTTTTTGAGACGTGTCGCTTTTTTGAAGCGATCAATTGCAGTTTGTGGTATTAAGTCTAAGCTATTCCCGGCGCTGTGGCACATCTACTAGATATATGGAGAGAGTCTAGTAAACCTTATCAATCGAGGATCTCATTGATCCTGAGATGGTGGCTTGCTGAGGAACCTTAGTTGGGTACTAGAATGCTATGCATTCCTGCAATGCCCGTCTTGGGTGGGTTATCATAAGAGACCAGTAGGCCCAATGCCATGGACCTGGCCAGACCGCTAACAAGACTACGAAAGATCCGGTATAATAAATATATACGTGAAAGAGGGAGCGAATTCGATTGGCCGCGACGTAGGATTTTACAGCTTGATGAGCAATTGCGGACACCAGGAACCTAAAGTCCAAAGAGAGCAAACTCTTGCAAGTCAACTGTGTCGCTAATTTAAGGAATCCTTTTCCGAATATTTGGGATTTGCCCCAACTTTTGAAGTCGTGAGCTATGACAGCATGTGGCGGTTGCCGGTCCATAAACGGTAAGCCGGGAACCTCGGCCGACAGGTAGACAGCGGGGTAGATATCTCGTGCGTACTCCGTACCCTAACGATGATCTGATCTACCCAAAGAAATATCGAAAAAATATTACAATATCTCTTCGGATTATGATCAACTGGAGAGATACTATTTTTGAAAACGTTAAAGCCCTTGCAACCCACTTACAGCTACCATGAAGTCCGTCGTCTTCAAAGGGGTCAAGCAGGTTGCCCTTGAAGATCGGCCGAAACCCACCATTCAAGATCAAACCGACATCATCGTCAAAGTTAAATACACAGCTTTGTGTGGAAGGTATGATCAAAATTAAGAATAATGCTATTTATCAATTACTTACTACTTCATAGCGAGCTCCATGTCTTTCGCGGGCATCAACCTTCCGGAACTGGCTTCATCATGGGCCACGAGTTCACTGGCGTTGTCGATGAAGTCGGCTCTGCTATCACCAAGCTCCAGCCGGGTGATGCGATTGTGAGCCCTTTCACCGTGAGCTGCGGAGAGTGCTTCTTCTGCAAACACGGGTTCTCGTCACGATGCGACAAGAGTCTTCTCTTTGGCACCGTTCCTCTTGATGGAGCGCAAGCGGAATATGTGAGAATTCCGTATGCTGAAAGCACTGTCGTAAAGGCTCCTGAAGAGATTGACGACTTGAAACTATGCCTGATGGCAGATATCTTCCCGACCGGCTGCTACGCCGCTTCTAATGGTCTAGAGGATCTGAGTAAAGAGCAGGTCGAGGACAGTATCGTCGTTTTGATCGGATGTGGACCAGTGGGTATTTGTGCGCTCATCGCCGCGCTGGAGTACAAGCCCAAGGCAATTCTCGCAGTTGACGGTATCGAGTCTAGACTTTCACTTGCCAAGAGTCTTGGAGCCGAACCGTGGAATTACCTCACGCAGAAAGATGAGCTGGAAAAGCGAGTCAAGGAACTGAGTGACGGCCGCGGCGCTGATGTGATCATTGAGGTTGTTGGGCATAGCTCGGCTTTAGATATGGGCTTCAAGCTTCTTAGACCATGGGGTATCATCTCTAGTGTTGGTGTACACAATGGAGAGATTCCGTGGACAGGAAATCAAGCTTACGGGAAGAACCTCACTATCAAGATGGGCAGATGTCCTGTTAGGAGTAAGTTTATGTCGCGAGCAGTATGAGCCGCTGTCTAATGACTATCTTCAGGCATCTTCGAAGACTCATTGAAACTGCTTGCTAAGAAGCAACATCTGTTGGAGTAAGTCGCCATACCGCTTCATTCAACTGCGCTAACATATGGTAGCTTCATGACCGCGACGGTAATGCCGCTGAGCAGTGCTCTTGAGGGCTACGAGCTGTTCGACTCGATGAAGGTTCAAAAGGTCATATTCGATGCAGAGAAATAATGGAGCATTCTTCTTGTATTAAATATTACTACCAGTCGCAGTTTTACATGGATGAGTATGTGTAGCACAGGGGGCCGGCGCGAGTATCCATGTAGTCCTTCACAACAGGCCCTTCATCAGCTAGACGCATAACAGGCATGTTGTCATTGATATCGGCAGAGTTCCACTTGTCGAGGTCGTTGAAGCCGGTATAGTCAGCCAGACGAGTGGCGTTGCGACCTTGCCACTGGAGAAATGTCAGTAACCATGGAGATAAAAAAAACTGAGAGAGGGTTCTTGCCTTGGCCCAGACACGGTCGACATTGGCGTGGTGAAGGAAGAAGAGCGGCTCATTGGGCGAAGTAGCGGGACCCATATCACCGAAGATGATGCTGTGAACTATCGGCATGTCAGTATTTGTAGATCGAAGGTGCATGGAGATGACGTACTCTGAGCATGAGGTAGACCCTCAAGCATACCGGACATGGAGTGGTAGTTGTCAAAGCTGTAGATGGTATCCATGACCCGAGAGTTGTAGGCAGAAGCTTGCATATCGCCCAGGATCTGATTTCCATCCTCATCCTTGCCAAGACCACCGTTGAACTCGCGAGTGAAGCAATGAAGACGGTTGCCTGGGGTGTTCATATCGGGCCATCCCATAGCCAGTGTAAGGTTCGTGTTGGCAAAAGGTCCATCGACGACACAGCGCTTGAAACCAGGAACATCACTACCGGTGAGCTTGGCATCACCGCCAAATCCAGTCTTGGGATCAAAGAGAGGAGAATTTACGACATCGTTCTTGTCGGCGTCAATCGTCCAGTCCCAGTATGGCTGAACACCCTTGTAATCACACTCATCGCGGAGCATATCCTCATGAAGCTGGACATACCAACGGTGCCAGGGAAGGAAGTTTGCGACAAAGTGGATCTCTGTGTTGAGGCTGAAATGGGTGTAGACAAGATCATCCATGCGGGTTGTGACGTCGTCTATGGCTTCGTATGCCTTTTTGGGGAGGTTGCGAAGACAGACTGCAGCGCGGAGATACTCTGTCTTTTCAGCGCTCGTGAGTTCGCGCCATTCTTTACGAACGACGGGGTCGGAGCATGAGCCTTCTGCCCGGGCTACAGGGCTGGCGATGGAGAAGGCTGCGAGGGCCAGGCCGGCGAGGAATGAGTGGGCGAGCATTTTGTGAAAGCGAATGTGATAACGAATGACTGGGTGAAGTAACGAAGGACGAGCTTGCCTGGTTGATTGAACTTATCGAAGGACTGGCCAAGATCTTAAATAGCAAGGAGATGCGAGGCCTGTCCCCTATATCGGTATATCATGGGTTATTCTCCTTTCCGGAGCTACCGTCTAGTGGAATCTCATACTGCCGGCATACGGGAGAGGCTGTCCACTAAGAAAAAGCACAGCCGGAGAGTGGAGTAAAGCCGTTGAAGAAATTACTAAAAAGAGTTAAAATAGGCAAATACGAACTCTAACGTGTTCGGTCATCTCCTCCTTCTAGAAGCCAAGAGCGATTGAGACGTCGCTAAGAATTAAAATTCCGGGGCCTTAGACGGTTTTTCCACCAAATGCATCATGCTGAAACTCTTAGCGGCTTCTTCAACCCAGTTAAAATCTTTTTATAGCGGTTGAGATCGAGGACAGGGGTTAGTGGGCGGGATACCACGCTGGGTTGGGACTAGCCACGGCACACAGACCATAGGGTAACTTTATGCAATTGTTGTTGCCAAGACATTAAAGGGAGAATTCATCTGAAATCCCGTATAGAACTGTCAATCGCATCTAGAGAGATTAAAGGGGATTCCTGACGAGATGTCACTAGGTGCTCGTTGACAATTGTCCATGCACCGGGGCTGAATGGTAGACACTATTGACTTGTTGGCTAATAGATTCTTATCGGGCTGCATGCGGGGCTAATCCGGCTTGCTGCCCAAGTTTTCCATCCACATTGCGATCGTACGTTCTGAAGTGACTGATCTATTAACATTCTAAGCTAAAAGCAACAACCCACGCATCATGAAGTCCTGGTTCCTCGCCCCTGACTTCACCTTCACTCCCGACGGACCCCTCCAGCTTGGCGCTGTCATCCCTCATCCTAGCCGTCCGACGCAGACCCTTGCATCACCCCGCACCGACGCAATCACGCTTCCCGAAGTGCAGACTCTGGTCGAGACGAACCATTCTCACTCGAATGATGTCACGCGGACAGCCGGCATTAATCTCTTTGCCAAGTTTGTAGAGCTTGCTTCTGCTTCTATTGGCCATGAGAGTAGTCGGCGCGATGCACTGGCGTATGGGACCGTAGACCATGAAGTCCGATCTCTAGCGGGGCCATTTTCGAAGGAGTTTCTACAAAGTATCGTGAACACACAGGCTGTCAAGGAGCATATTGACTCAGGCTTCCTTGGAAAGCGAACAGTTTACTTCGTATCCGGACTTCGAGTCGCTACCTCTTCTTTTACAGTCACGAAAGAGAAGGGCGTTGAACATAATACCTCGCTGTCAGCTTCAGGCCCCACGGGAACCGTGCCAGTCGAGGTTGGCGGCAGTATTTCAGGCGGAAAAGAGAGCTCAAAGACTGATTCCTACGAAACTGCTCCAGGTATCATATTTGCTTACCGTCTTCATGCCATTCGTGTTCGTGGCAGCGGCACTGTCGGCTCGGAAATGTTCGTGAACAAAAAGGCCTTCATGTCTGGCCGCCCGGGTCCTGATCCTGAGCCGTTTGAAGTTGTTGATGTCGACGCTGAAGTGTTGAGAGCTGACAAGGAGGAGGAAGATGCACCTCAGTATGAGATGGAAGGTCTTGGAGATGAAGAATACTGTTTGTTTGCGAACGCATAGGTTGCACTTGTTCCTCCCGACCACAAGTCCTATCAGAAATATTGAATAAATGTTAGTATTGTGCTTTATACTCTTATCGGTACATAAATGGTGATACTGCATCATACATAGCAGCCCATGCCCTCCATGCGTCCGCCTTCTCACTCCAGAACCATATTGGATTTATGAACCTATTATTCCCTGTCTGATCTGGTGCCATCTTTTCCAACAATCGTCTCATACCCTCAGTTTTCCTCAAAGACTTCACTGGACTTTGTTCTGTCGGTATGGGAAGAACTGTCGAGAGGACCTCCGCGTATGCTATCGTTGATGCTGCTATACCAGCTGCCACTGCCGTTGCTATAGATGATCCAGGATGGCAGATGTGAGGGCCAAATCGTTTCGTGATCTCATTGTTGAGACGTGTTGGGAAGTTATCACCGAACGTGCCGAGAGCTATACTATTTCTGTCAATTATAGGTGGGTTGCTTGCATTGAAGGTACCCTGGCAGTCTGTTGCTCTTATGGAGATGACGGATCGATGTCTCGCGGGAAAAGCTTCTCTTTGGTAAGCCGCATTGTTACCCGCACTCGCCAAGAATATGATATTTCGACTTCGCTCAACATCTTCTATAGCGGTAGAGATGGTGTCATCGTCGTTAGGAAAGCCAAAGGACATGGAAATAATATCTGCGTCTACTTCTAGTCCAGCCCATCGGATGGCCTGACTAATGATTAGAGAATACCGCCTGGGAATGTATGTTTCTCACCTGGGCTATTTGATCACTGCTATACTCGAGCTCGTCAGTGTTTTTCGCAACTCTGGCCACATAAATATGAGCTAGCGGGGCAGCTTCCATGATCAAGCGTGTCATCAGGCTGCCATGCCCATATTGGTCTTCCATACAGTCTGGTCCACCTGTTTCTTCGCCACCATCACTTGCAAAGTCCCTCCAAGCTCTTATAGACTTCCTCCTCCTTGGTATCTTGCAAAACGGCAAGTCTGCATCGCACCCTGTGTCTAACACCGCTACTTTAACAGGCTTGAACTCATGGTCCGAATTCGCTTCTCGTAGACTCACAATATGCATACTGATATGTTTCAGGTTGTCCAGCCATTCCTCTGGAACAATTGTCTTCCCTGTATGGAATGAGGCCACTTGCGAATGAAATTTACTGTGAGTTTCGACCTCCTTGCATCTTGCTAAGTAGGATACGAATTTTGCATCAGCTTTGAAGGCGATGTTGACGAGTTTCGATAACGGTTCGACGATTTCAGTATAGACTTTCCGTCTTATACCGTCTTCGCTAGCGCTGATGGCAAGGTCATCTTTTGTGGAACTCTTGGTTGTCTTGGGTTTCGGGGTAGAAGCGGTGAATGTTCTGGGATCTAGGCAATTCGCCACTGCTCTTGCAAAGATATCCCGGTGTGTCGACCGCGCCCATTGTGCCTTTTCCAGCTCACCTAATGATTGTCTTGCGGCACCATGATCTCTGTTCAGTCGAGAGATAAGCGGTAAGTGCGTCATCGACTTGAAAGGCCTTGAGAGTCCGATTTGTAGGAGTATAAGTCCCAGGCCTAGGACGTGCGGGAACGGGTGCGTCAGCATTGACCTTTCTTCATCCTTCAAGTTTATTTGCTGATATTCAAAGTCAAGTGGCATGTACACGCGCAGTGCAAGTTGATCTTTCGGCGAATGCTGGTGATCCATCTCATTCATGAACCAGATAGCATCGCTCGTCCAGCGATTCCTCATCAAGTCCGATTCGTAGAACTGCCAGAAAGAATGTGCAATAGCATGAGCAAGCAATATCTTATCCTTGTCCGTGAGCTTGTAGCTTTGTATGGCCAGAGACAGTGGAAGCCCTTGGCCCGGGCATAAGAATCTCTCAAGAGGAGCAGGTGGCGGAAGGGATACAAGACCAATGCCCTTGACAAAGTTGAGATTGAGTTTGGCAAACAGTTGATGTTTTAACACTTGACAGAAGTAGTCCGAGTTGATCCGTTTCAGAGTAGAGATTTGACCATCTCCCTCCTCATCACTGGAAACGTTTGCAAATTTGACACCACCCCTACGACCTTTCGTCTGCCTTGATCCGGTTAGCAAGATAGGTCGTACATTACATCTAGGATAGTACTTACATAGGAATACCTAGCCACAAATGTTGCCAGTAACTCATATTGTCGGAAGAAATCACGACCTCAAACTGCGCATGCTTGCTCTGTATCTGTGGCTTCGCATCAAGGTGCAGTCTGATCGGATGAGCCAGTTCATGATGATGTGGCTTCACCTTCTTGGATTTACTCAGCCAAGATTTCTCCTGTACCATTTCTGCATGGTGACAATACGCGTGCTGGTGAAGAGCCTCAAACAGGTTCTTGCTGACATGCTGAGGAAAGTCATCTGGTTCTGGCAGCTTCGATCCTGCTGTGATTTGGTCAAGACCAGTCTTTTTCTTGGGCTCATCTTGGCTGAGTCTGGCTAGAAACGCGTCGCACTGCTCCTTGGCTTTGATTGGGAGCGTTTTGTCTGTGAAGGATAGAGATATAGACTTCTTCAATCGCGACCTGTTATCTGGCCTTGCCAATGTTACCATGCGCGTGTAATCCTGACCAGGGATGATCTGGCTTCCCGCTGCAGTCGGAAACTAAATATCTCAATCAATGTCTCAGAACCGAGGTAGACAACCCACCATGCAGATCTCAAGCAGAGTATGCAACAAGCCTGCGGCAGCTTCTTCAGCTGCATCTTCAAGCTCGTAGCCAGCAAATGACTCTTGGGCAATTTGGCCCAGCCTCGTTCCAACTTCCCCCGCAAGCCGCTGTCTCTGGCGTATCCCGCACTCCATCACTAGAGCATACACGTCTTTGGCCACTTCAGAGACCATTTCGCATACGCTTAAGCGTTTAGTCGCCATATCGTCACTCGCATGTTTTGGTCTCTGTAAGGCTGAGTTATGTTGAGTGGAGGTCTGATGATCTGTTTGATCGTGCGGCTGAGTATCCCTGTAGCTGAGCTCACGTGACGGTTATCGACTGGAAATCCTCCACCGTTCGCCCTTATGCAGCTGCCTCATCCTCACCACCTCCTCTTCTGTGCCTCTACTTTTCTTTTTAGTGAGCGCAAAAAATGATCCACTGCACATCCGGGCTGTCAAAATCATGGATCTAATGAGTATGACTGCTCGGGACCTTTCCAACAAGTGTCTTGAAGCTTTCCAACTATGCTTAACTTTTCGCTCTCTCGAGTTTGATTTGTCCAATCAGCAAGCGTCTCATGATGAGCGATTTGAGTATCGCTTGGCAGACTTCAATCTCTGGATCGATGGAATCGGCGCCTTGGCTCCTTCAAAAGCCTCACTAGATGCCAGGTTGAGTGAGCGACCGATTGACCTTTCCCTCGTCAAAGGAAACCTTGTTATGCTGTTTCAGTCATTGGAGGACTGTTTGAATCTGCTCAATGATAACGGAGAGCTCGAAGACACCTTGCTTGACATTGATTCGGCACTGGAAAGCCTCGTCACTCTGTCCCTAGCTATTCGTAGGACAGGACGTCGGTCGAGGCTTCACAAAGCAGATCGCCTTTTCAAACCGGAAGAACATGCTGAGTTGAGGAAACACTTGGAAGCCATTATTGTTCTGCGTCCTGGGTCTGGTCCGGGCTTGGAAGATGATGAGTTTCGAACCGAGATCGAGTCGCTGACACCACTGCAAAATCATCTTATCACGGCCAACTTGAAGCGGAGAAATCGTTTCATACAGGCTCAGCTACACTCTGTGGGTTTGAAGAAAAGAAGTGTCGCTTTTGAGTTGCCGACTCCTGAAGCCGTGGAAAAAGGTCCTAACCCAGTCCCCATTTCGACAAGTGAAGTAGGAGAGGTTACAGTCCCCATTGTCTCTGATACTGACACCCAACCTCACAAACCGCTGCCAGCACCCATGTCAGTCACCTCAGCTTCGGTCCCCGAAAGTAAGCTCGAATACAGAGAACCCGTTTCCAAGAGAACGGAGTCTACGCCAATGACCGTCATTACTCAGATAACTGCTTCTGCCCGATACCCGCGCCCACCAGTGTACGATAATGAGCAAAGGGTTGTTCAGTGTCCATGCTGTTGTCAGACCTTGCCCGTAGCAGAGGCTAAAAACAATAGCCGATGGAGGTGAGACTTCCCGTCACCATTTCGCCTGGTCACTAGTTTCTGATGTCTTGTCAAATATATAGAAAGCACCTAGCAGAAGATATACGCCCATATACCTGCATATTTGACAGCTGTCCTACACCAGATGTGTATTACACCTGTAGATCGATGTTGGAGCAGCATTTTCGACAGGACCATCCGCCTGTTTGGATCTGTCCTTTGTGTGATGAAGGTTCAGTCTATTCCACCATGAGTGAAATGATGGACCATCTTCATAACGCCCACCCAGATAATGGGGAGGACATCTCATCCATTATTTCATCGTCCGCGCAGACTAGGATGGGCATAAATACCTGTCCTCTCTGTGAAGTCAACGGCGAAGCCGACTCTCCAGAGCTCATAGACCACGTCATGGAGCATATACACGACTTCTCGCTCCGGTCACTTCCGTGGCCTAGATCCTCAGAAGTTGATATCGGCGGTGAAGTCGGGTCTTTCAACTGGGAAAGTGGCGAGGCTGCTGTTATCACTCAGTGGCTGGAGGTTTATAAACATGAGATGGAAGACATAGATCCTACATTGAAGTTATCAGCCTGCGACTATGACAGATTGGCAATCATAACCGAACAGATGGAGTCTGTGAGGTACGATAAGCTTGGCCTTGATATTGGCTTTGCTGACGAGCATGGCGACGATTCTGCTGAAGCCGAGACCGATATTTCACAGCTTACCCAAGACACTCTTGAATCGGTGAAACAGGCTCGGGATATGGTCTACTGTCATGAATGCTCTGCTAGATGGTACAGAGATGAAGATGGAGTGGAGTGTCCCAAATGTCAAAGCGAGGTCGTTGAGATTGTGCGTTGCTTACTGCTATTTTTTGCGTGTCAAAGTACTAACAATCGTCAATAGCTTGAACCCGAAAGTGGTTCTGAGGTTTCAGATACTCTAGAGGCTGTTAGGACGTCTCGCTTCGCTACAATAAAAAGTAGTGGTGGATATGGTGAGGAAAACAGGCATTCAAGCGATGCCACAGGCTCCAAGCCGAGCACTCGGGAGTCCACCTCAGGCTTTCGAAGATTCACTGACCGCCTCTTCTCCCGCATGAAGGCCGATAATAATGAAAGCCGGCCTGGACAGGACGCCCCCGAGAACTTGGTCAAATTTCTAGGACTCAAGCAGAAGGCCGTAGCGAACCAGGAGGCCTGGAAGATTCTGTCCAATGTTTACTACAGGCGGCTAGACTCTCCCACGAAAACACCGTCTATGTTTGCGAATTTCATCAGAGATGTCCAACATGAGGATGTTCTGTCAGCTCATCCACCTGTGTGTGATCTGGATAGCTTCTTACAAGTTATGGTCGGGTTTTACTTGAGTCCACTCAAACGATTACCTCCAAAGGACCTTTCAAAACCCATATCAAATTACTTTATAAACAGTACCCATCGGACTATGTTCCGTACATCATCAATATCTAGCACCACTTCTGATGCAATCCAAAAAGTAAGTCCAGCAAGCCAACCATGATCAAGACAAGGTTGACTGATGAACAGGTGCTTTATTTCGGGCATCGAGCCATTAATTTACATGTTTTGAATGGTCCGGGGCGTGGTCTTGGAGTGATTCAGACGCATGAAGTCAAACCTGAGAAGGCTACGAAGACAATTAACCGACTCTTCGGCTTTAACAGAGCAAATGAGGCTACAAACACCTTCGGCAACTCAGATCACTTGAGTTCCTCTGCTGAGCCAATCGTCCAGGATGACTCTTTGATGCCATGTAGCTTCAGAGAAGCCTGTCAAGTAATCAGAAAGTCTGCCTTTGTCAATACTGACTTACCTGTGATCATCAATCTTACGATCCAAAAGTACGGTTATAGTCAAGACACACTGGTTCAAATAATGAAGGAAGAGTGGCGTGGCAGTTTGATCGACAAGCCACTCCCGGGCTGCGATCCACGATTTCGGCTACCAAAATTGGAGGAACTTCGAGGTCGCATACTTGTTAGCCTAACAAGGTATTTTCCTGCCAACGTTGACAACGTCCTGCATGTCAACAGATCAGAAAGACCATTGCCCTTGATCATTACAGGGCCACTGAACGAGATTGATGTTTACATGCGACGCTTGCGCTTTCGTGGTTTTGATAGTCCGAGGATTGAGAAACCTACCTATGTTTGCTGCCTGCAGGAAGCGGAGGTAGAGGAACTTATTTCGACATCACCGACTGACCTCTTTCGACAAAACCAACAGCACTTTTGTTATGTCAATCCGAACTCGGCAAGACCAGAATATTCAAACCTTGATCCCTTACGATTTTGGAGACGTGGTGTTCAGATGGCTGCCATCAGCGGGCACAACGTAGACGAAGGCATGATGTTGAATGAAGCAATGTTTGCTGATGAATCAGGATGGGTTCTTAAACCTGACGGCTATCAAAGTCAAAGCAATAATACCTCAGCCGATTTCGAAGCAGCTCCACGAAAGGAGCTTGATCTAACTATATTCGTTTTCCGGGATCAGGAGTTTCTGACTAATAATACCCGAGGGATTAAGAACCTTTCCATTAAGAACCATTCATCATTTATGAGGGCCTCACTCCACGTTGATGACGAGGTAAATACTTGGATACCAGGACGTAACTTCCCAATATCTACAGATAATGGCTCTGGTGCTTTGGGCTACGAGCTCAACTTCCATGTAACCAAAGCAAAGCCCACCATATTTCCAAAGCTTAGCATCCTTAGGTAATCAACCGTGTTTTTTCATAAATAAAGCTAACAATATTATTCAGGTTGACGTTTGCGGATCCTTCGTCATTTGGCGGTTTATTTGCGTGGGCCAGTCTCAGGCTAGATCGCTTGAAACAAGGTTATCGGCTAGTGCAGCTTTACGACAGCGAAGGGTTGCCGTTGATGCAGCAAAGGATACTTTTAAAGTTTAAGATAAGTTGGCAGTGATCTGCACTGGCGAACTTGATGCAGGATTCGAAGATGGATCTTTTATAGGACCTGGACGACTCGATGTTCGAAATGGCGAATCCCCCTCCATTCTAACTGGTGAGGATGAATGGACAAGATAAGAGGCCGCCGGCCATTCGTCGCGGTCTTGTGTTTGGCCAGAGAGAAAAACGTTGTAGAGACTCACCTAGCTTATTTTCCGTTGTCAGCCAGTCCCCGAGCTTTGAGGGCTGGCAATCGTGAACATAGTAAACCTTAAATTTATTCTTAACAGTCATCATCATAGGCATGCGCCTGCTTTATGTTTCTATGCATCTTTCGTGAGAACTGAGCCGCTGGATAACTTTCTACGATGGGTATGAGTCGCTGTAAGTCTTGAATGGAGCCCAAGAATCTGAACAAAAGACATAATAGTGCGGGGACGGTGCTTCGGTATACCGTGGCGTGCCCCAGAAACTTTGACTTGGCTCCACATTATCTCGGCCCCGCGATGACTACATCCAGAAGCTCAACCCTCATTTGGGAATTCCTTAAAGCATGCCTTTAAAAAATATAAACTTGTTGGTGATTACTAGGATCACATTACTTTCTAAACGTTTAACTTTAATGTCACTGTCGTAGGCGATGTTCGTTTATAGAGTAACGTACGTTTCTATCATGTCATACCGAAAACCTACCCCAACTCTCCTATGTACTTATATACAAAGTAAGCAGAGGAAATGAACTAGAAACCGGATGTAGTTCGGCTTGGAGAGCTCCACCCCTGCAATTCCGAAAAGCTTGACTTGCTTGGAAATGGGAAACATCTTAGTCGAGACTGGCAGGCAAGCCACCGCGCAATGTAATCCATAATATAATCTGTATCTCCTCTAATTAGGACCTTCAGATTGAATCTTTAGCAAGGCTTTTAGTAGTCTCAAATTTTCATTTTCATATCCCTCATAACCTCACCACAGCAAGTCTATTCTCTTATAAAGTACAGCTCTGAAAATGCATATTCTTGGTCTTTGCAATGGCTCTATTAATGGGAACTCTGAGATCCTACTCAAAGCAGCTTTGAAAGTAGATACTGCTATAGACTCTTCTCTTACTGTCTCGTGGATTCATGTGCCTTCAGTTGTACTACCAAGACAGCACGTACCCTTCAGATCTGATCCATCCCTGATACCGCATCGTCATGATGGAAGGGATAGACATCCCGAAGGAGAGACCCTGACGACCGTGAGGCAGTCTTTGAAGCAGTCATGGACGCTGATGCCGTCATCATTGCTACTCCGGTATGCAGTCACTAGCTTCCTGGGAACCCTCAAAGCTCTTATGGACGCCTGACTTGGACCTTACGCCGATGTATGCATGGACCACGACATGAAACGTCGACAAGAAACTGGTGATGAGTCTGTAAAAGACTTGGAAGTTGATCCGCGAGCCGTCAAGCCTCGTGTGGCTGGGTTTATTGCGGTTGCTGGGTCTGACCCTACATTTCCGGGGCAATGGACAATGGCTCTACCCACAATGCAGACTTGCGTATACTCCATACGTTCCCGTGTGATTAACCAAGTTGTATTGCCTGGGTTTGCAAATCCGGGAGCCGTATTGGCGGATTCAGGAGCTGCTCTTGGACGTGCCGAACTGCTGGGCCGTCGTGTGGCGAGCCAGATGGGGAAGCCATACGATGAGGCCCAGTATCTTGGGCCCGAAGAGAACGGCAGTTGTCCTTACTGTCATCTTCTCAAAATTGAGTTTCGAGAGGGCAACAATATTGCTTGCGTCGTATGTGGCGCAAATGGCGTTCTAGAACCGGGCCACGAGGGCACTATTCGACCGAAGTGGGAAAAAGACTCTGCTGTTAGTTGCCTAACACTCGAGGGCCAATTGCAAAACAGATACGACATCCGAGATAAACTCAGTTTGGAGGAACCAAAGCTCGCATCTATTTCTTCTGACTTTGCTAAGTGGAAAAGCTTGGAATTCCCTCTAGTCCCTTTGCCTAGCATCCAAGAAAGTATTACGGGGCGTCTTTGAGCTCCTTTAAGGGTTTTCAGACGCCAGAGTGAATCTAAAGCACCAAAAACTGTCCTTGCTCACAAGATTTAGGATAGGTAGAATGTATTAATCACATACCCCAATCTCTACGTGTCCTTCACCGGCTCTAGCCCTCGATCTCGGATAAAGGCCGTGCCAAGCAAGCATAGGCCAATCAAAGGAACTTGCAATATGAACACGCTGTGGCTTGCAGACATGTAGGCATCCAAGACCGCAGGAATCTGGCGCATCGACTCCGGAAGTACATATGTTGAGCTGGCAAGGTCCTTGTACTCAGTTGGCAGAGTAGCGCGTAGTTGAGCTTGAAGGACTGCAGCGGAGACAGCAAGACCGCATGCGCCTCCAATACAACGATAGAAGTTTCTGTTGGAAATAATGACTGCACGGCGGCTCTTGGGGGAATGAGCCTGTAGTGCGATCAAGGTAGGCTGGAAGATGCACCCGACCCCCATTCCGACAACACCCAGTATAACAGCAATAACTGCAATACTACTGTGTCTCGTGAGTAGTATAGCCAAACCCGCTCCTCTGCCAAAAAGGTAAGCGATCGTTTGAAAGATGGAAGAGATGGCAAGCAACTTACAGAGTCCAAACAGCGAAACCGAATATGAGCACCTCGCCATACCGGAGGCGACGGCTGATGTATTGCCCCGAACCCACAGAAGCAATCATTTGTGTCGCTACCAGCGGAGTGTACACCGCTGCTGATTTGATCGCACTGTACTGGTGAGGGTTTTGGAGATATAGCGGGACGTAATAGAGGTAGGACTGGTAAACAGCACCGAGCAGACAGTTCTGGACAAGCATTATGGCGAGGCTTGAGTTCTTATAGATGTCAACTAAGTTGAAATGGTCAGTAAGGTTCATCTTGGACACTAATTTCGGACAGCCCCTCTTACTGGGCATCATTGGAAGCTTTGCCATCTTCCATTCCCATCCTATAAATGCTATGGAAAGCGCACCGCCCACAGCAAGGAAGCTTATAGAGAGTGGCGAGTCCCATGAGAAGTATGAGCCTCCTTGATAATGGTCAGCATTAGTGATATCACCATTCGCGGGAGATTCGGGTCCTACCTCCGGAGATAGGAATCAGAAGCAATACGATACCAGTACCTGAGACTAGTGAACCTATCCAGTCTATCTTGGAAATCCCTTCCCGAAAGCCAATTGTCGCGGGCTTGGACGGGAGAAAGAGGTAGGACAAAACCGCGGTGATGAACGACAACGGGGTCAAAAGCCAGAAGAACGCTCTCCATGATGACCTTTGCATGATACCGGCGGCAATGAAGGGTCCGATCACATTACCCAATCCAACAGTGCCCCCAACTACCCCTTGAATCTTTCCTCTCTGCTCAAGAGTGACGATGTCCGAGATGATGATGTTGACAAGGTTTTAAACACCACCACCGCCGATACCGGCGATGGCCCGAGAGACGTAAAACATGATCGCATTCTGACTCAACGAGCAGAGCAAATCTGCGACGCAGAGCAACAAGGCGGCAGATACAAAAATAACCTTGCGACCAAAAACATCAGAGAGTCTACCGTAGAGCATCTGAAAACAAGTATTGGCAATCAAGCTGGATGTGCCAGCCCAAGAGATGGTAGCTCCGGCATCCAGGTCTTTGGCAATTGTGGGGATGATTACCGATATGCCATTTTGATCAATTACGACGAGTAGTAGAGCCGCAGAGAGGGTAGCGAGGGCGGTGGCTAATTGGCGTCGAGGTAGGAGATTCACCTGGTCGTGAAGAGCCTTTTCGTCTTTTGTGAGAACCATTTTGTCGACTGCATCGAGAAGGAATAGGCTCAGAACCAGATTTCTGAGTCAATTGAGGCATTATGACTCTTGTCCAAGTTCGCCTTCGGCTATCCCCAAACGGTGATGCGAGCCACAATTATCTCGGAGCTTGTCCGCGGGATTTGTCCGAATACTCGGTACAAGCACTGATAAGACAGAACATGGAAGTTTATTATACCATATTACGGATGTGTGATTGAACTACACGCTGACTACCTACCTACCCAAAGCCGATCATTCAGACTTTGGTGGCCACTTCACTCTCTTCTCCGCCTGCGCATACAAATTATTGGGCCGAATCAGCTGGAAGTACGGATCATAATCAACTGGCCCATCCTGCGCCAAGCTGAACTTATACCGATAAACAAGCTTCGGCAAAAACACCTTTATCTCCTGCAACGCAAAGTTTAAACCGACACACATTCTGGGACCTGTCGCAAATGGGATGTAAGAGCCTGGGGGTCGATTCTTGACCTGTTCTGTATCCCAGCGATCAGGGTCAAAACGGCCAGGGTTCTCCCATACGTCCTTGTTGTTGTGCATGTGATGCAGTGCTGAGATGACGACTGCTCCTTTGGGGAGTTTGTAGCCTCCTGGTAGGATCATATCAACTTTGGCGGTACGACCGGGCTGAAAGGAGGGATTGTGCAGGCGCTGTGTTTCTTTGATGAATTTATCTAGGAAGCTGAGCTTGTTGGTTGTCTCAGCTGTGACATGAGTGTCGTCGTCCCAATCGTTGTCGACGAGTTCTTGAAGCAGACGCTCTTGGTTTCCTGGATACTTGACAGGACTGTAGATCAACCAGGATAGCAAGGATGACGTGGTGGTGAAGCCGGCGCCTGTAGCTACGAGCAAGGTCGGGGCGAACTGGGAGGGCGGAAGCTTGCTACCCTTGTTGTCCTTGGCCCGTAAGAAGTAGTCTGGATAATCAGTTATGACTGGGTTCGGTTTAGGTGCGATATAACTTACCAACAACATTCTCAGCCTTGAGTGCTGCATCCTGAAGCTCCAGGTCCTCTTGTCCCTTTGAGGCCCTAGCAATCGACTCTGTCATCATCTCCATGATCCTAGCGCTTATATCTCTCATTTTCTTCGGATCACCAAATGGCATCTTGGCATACCAAGCCCCCATCGACGACACGCGCTTATTCAGCTCCAGGTTCTCCGCAATCTTGAGGACCATCTCATGCAGCGGCGAGTCTACCTCCTCAAAATGCGCAAAATCCATACCTAGAACAAGTTTACCCACTGCCTGGGAGCCAAGCTTCAGCATGTACTGGTAAACATTCCACGCCTCGCCCTTTTCATCGAGCTCATCGAAGACTTTGAAGGACTGCTCTACTGTTCGCTGCATCGTTAGAGCGTAATGACGGACGGCTTTTGGTCCAAGCGCAGGGGGGAGGAATTTGTGAGCAAGACGCCATTGCTCGGTGTTGGTGTCGGCTAGAAAGACGCCTGCTTCTTGATTGGGTGGAGTGGATGGCCGGGGACGATGTCTTTTGTGAAGTAGTGGTCTTCCGCAAGGAATATGTTGGACAGTTCGGCGTTATTCGTCTGGTAGAGACGGTTGCCCATACTATTAGTAACGAACAACGGTCCGTATTTCTCAAATAGTCGCTGGTGGTTGCCGATATGATCGGGGTAGATCTCTAGGTAGTTACCAAAGTATGGAATGCCAGCAGGGCCAGGCACGTCTCGGACAGCATTGCCGTTGATGGAGACTGCAATTGGCTCTTCATTCTCCAAGACTTCGGATACTGCGTTGAGCCTTCGATCATTGTGAACAAAGCCGACACCTGAATGTCCAAGTCAGTCAATTGCGTTGCTGCGATAGCTTGATAAAACTTGCCGTTTGGCTTGACGATGGCAAAGTGAGATGCGACAATGTTTTGAAGCTCCTGAAAGTCCACGGCGGGCGGCAGCTCAACCTCTCTGGCTGTTGTCGGCGACTCACCCAAGAGATAAAATTGCTTTGAGGACATGATGATGGTAATGAACTGAGTAAAGAGCCAAGAGTGTCTGCTCGAGAATTGAGGTCTCAAGAATATTGGCCGTTATATGGAGAAGTCTCAGGAAGCGAAAGCTCTCATGCATGGCACATGCAAATACCCATTCTCGCCCTCTTCAATAACACCGGAGGCAAGGATACGATGCCCAACGTGGAGACCAAATTCCCTCGCATTGTAAGGTGAATGACGTTCAAGTCCTGCATCGTAGAAATTTTATCATTGTTTCCGTTAATCTTTCGGCATGTCCGTGTTTGCAGGTTTCTCGGTCTGATTACAATATTCGCTACGATTGGACGACGCAAACGGGATTTTCGGAAGGGCCCATGCCATGTCGGTCCTCGCGTCTAGTTCAGCCGCGAAGACAGAAATACAAGCACCAGCATAGGCATTTGTGAGGATGGATTAAGAGCGTCGGGCCAATAAAGCAGTACGTATTACATCAACAGCGGAATTCGCATTGTTTCACCGACAGCCTCCGGTCGACGTCGATCATAAAGCGGGTCAGCCTCGGTCGCATGGACCCACAACGGGCGATGAAACCTCGGCATTTATGAGGACCCACTACGGAGCTGCACTCCGGCCCGTGGTGGGCACATGCAAATGACGGCATAATCCTTGAGAATCCTGGGATCTACCATCTGCTGGTGAGCTTTACGCAATGTGGCTAAGCCGTGCCCGCTTGGTGCGCAAGCATCTCACCGTTTAAGAGAACGGTCTGCAGTAGGCCAAGTTGCTGGTGTTTGAATTCGAATATTCTTTAGCTCTTCGCCAAATATCTACCCTTGGATCGATTGAATCAACACTCAAATTTTGTCTCACTGCGAACAATGGACGAATATACGGTTAAGCAAGTCGCTGAGCATAACAGCCCTGACGATGCATGGCTAATCATCCACGGCCAAGGTACACTACAATTACTCCATCTGAACCACTAGCTGACTCGAGCCAAGTCTACGACGTCACCAAGTATCTAGCAGACCATCCTGGCGGTGCCGATGTGCTCACTGAAGCAGCCGGTACAGACGCCAGTGAAGACTTTGACAACGCTGGACACTCTGAAGATGCCTTTGAGATCATGAAAGACTGCTGCGTTGGCAAGATCCAGGGCTTCGAGAAGAAGAAACCCAAGCTTAAGCCACTTGCACCAGTAAATGAAGTGAAGGTCAAGTCCGGTGCTTCCTCGTCACTGTCTTCGTTGGTGGTCCTAGGTTTCATTGGCTGCACAGGTGCGGGAGCATACTACTTCTGTCGCCGTCAAGGACTCATGGTACCAGACTGGCTGGTAGCGTCGCTAGGCAGTGACTCAACTGGGTCAAGCTTCCTCAAAGGTATAGTCGTCGGAGGTGGATCTCTTGCGATCGCCAATGCTATCGCCGCAAAACAATTCACCACCATGGCAATGAAGAGCAAGACATTCACCAGTTATCCTGCCCACATGAAGATTCCCAAACGAGCTGAAGAAGACACCTTGCTGCAGAGAGGCCTCTTGGATCCAGTCACCTACTCACCACTTCCGCTGAAGCAAAAGGTTCTCATCGCACCAAACGTCTATCGCTTGACGTTTAGTCTGCCGACCACGAGCACTGTTCTGGGCCTGCCGATCGGGCAGCATGTTACTATTAAGGCCGACATAGATGGAGAGAGCGTTGCTAGGTCATATACGCCAGTGTCTAACAATTCTGACCTTGGCGTTCTTCAATTGGTCATCAAGGCGTACCCAGATGGCAAGCTCACCAGCAAGTATCTGGCGAAGCTCAAGGTTGGAGACAAGGTCCTCTTCAGAGGACCAAAAGGAGCAATGAAGTATCGACCAAATCTTTGCAGGAAGATCGGTATGATCGCCGGTGGTACCGGTATCACCCCAATGTTCCAGGTCATTCGTGCTATCTGCGAACATGACCGCGACACAACAGAGATTTCTCTCATCTACGCCAACAGAACGGAGCAGGACATTCTTCTTCGGGAAGAGTTGGACAGATTTGCCAGGAGATACCCTAAGAATTTCAAGGTGTATTATATGCTGGACCTGCCGCCGGCGAACTGGGAGTTTGGGTCCGGGTATGTAGCTCCGGAGTTAATGAAGGAGAGATTGCCGTCGCCCAGGGTGGATTCCAAGGTTTTCTTGTGTGGACCGCCGGGAATGGTCAATGCTTCGAAGAAGGCGCTTGTTGACTTGGGTTTTGAACAGCCTGGGGCGTCAGCTAAGATGTCCGACCGGATCTTTGCATTTTAGATAAGACGGAGTCCTCCTATCTCATATGCAGGGTAGCTCTTAATTACGCGCTCTTTGAAATAAAAGATTTTAACCATTATCTACCATAATTAAGTATAAACCGTATTCTTTTTGCTGTTTGTAGTATATTAGTTGAGGAGAAGCCTTTTCGTGTCACAGATATTCCATGTCTTAAATGGCGATCATTCTCCCTCAAGTCGGCGTTTTCATAGAGCGGGGATGTGCAGGTGGCTTTTATATAAATCTGTTTCTGACCCATCTGTAGCCCCAACATGTGGTTAGAGGATGAATGTAGTTTCAACATCCTATCGTAAGTATTATCTTCATGTTCCTCTTCTCCACACGTTTCTGCTGGCTTGCAAGTCTCAAGGAAGGTGGTGGCGCCCTTGTACATCCCGAATCCTTCACACGTAAAGATTAAGCTGTAAGCAGCGGTGGCGTAATCTTCCATGATTAATTCGTACCGTATCCCTTTCGATCACCCCTTGTTCTCGGTGACTCGGCCCGTACCTGCGCATTGATATCCATTTGACGAATCACCTGCCTTCCTTTTGCTACCCTCGGCACACCTCCTTTCTGCAGCCGGGTTCTTTTTGCCTGCCGCCGTCAGTTTAATATCTCATTCGCCTGTTCAAAGTCTTGGAGCCTGGCCTCTAATAATGCAAGCTTAACGCATCACTATCTTTTTGCCTTTAAAGGGGGACCCTTTAGCCCCAAGAACTGACTCTGGAGAACTACTTTTATGCCTACGGATTGTCTTTTCAAAGTACTCAAGCTAGTAACAGGCCTCAAGGATCGTCTTGCAGGTCTTGGGGACTCATAATGCTGAAGTAGTAGCTCGTTCCTCGGCAGGTGTTGGAGTCTGTAGCGGCGAACTAGTAATACTCGCCCTCAGCTGTGGGTGGATGATACAGACAAGACAACTCTACAGAAATACACCACAATGCAGATACCTCGTGGGAGGTAGTCTTCCAGAGCGATGCCAAACAAATTTCAAACGATCAAGTCGTTCTGAAAAGCAGAAGGATTCCAATTTGAACGTGCATTTCTAAGTGGAGGATGATGACAGGTTTTGACCAGTCAAGAAGGTTCGAGTGCAAGGCACCTGTGGCTCTTTTGATTGCTTGATGTAGACTGCCGTATAATGCACGTTGTTTGTAAGAATGAGTCTGGTTTTCATTCTCTACACGCACCCTGCACGATCGTCATCCAAAATTGCGCTGCAGAACATGCTTGGTGGAGTTGCACCAACAGCTGTTCCTCGCCACCAGCTAAGTTCCTCTACGAGTCTTCGGTTCTCGTTCAATGACACATCTAGTGCCATCATCAACGACTGAATTCTCTTTTGAAATACATGAACTATGGTGTTCTTGCGTGATTTTCGTTGCGGCGGCGAATGACGGGTGTACCTTTGACGATAGTGACCAGGGCAGCGTCGGAATCTGTTAACATGCATCCTTTGTCGCTTTATATACGATCTGATCAACAAGGTTCAGCGTTTTGAAAAGGATGGAGCATAAAATAAAGTTGTGAGATTCCCTGTGGGAAGAGAAAAACGCAGCAATAAATCGGCAATGGAAAGAGAAGGAAATTGTAATGCACATGTTCAAACGCCCAAAGAGAGGAATAGAAGAAAGATATGATTAACATACCGATATCTAGATGTTCTCAGACCTAACCCGCGGCCTATATCGCGTTTCTCGACTGTGGACTCATCGATGATGCGATGTGAAACGCTCTCATGACAGCTCTGAACAAGCTCGTCAGGTTCAGCAGCTGATAATGAGAGGCTAAGCTTTCGCTCTGTCGGAAGTGCAACACATGGAGGATTTTATTAAGTCCATGATTGGTTAAGCAGATGATTCTCTGGGACCAAACTTGCGTCTCTGATGCGTATATATAATTATGAACAATAAATCACAGATATCAGTAAGGCAAAATGTAGGTAAGCAGGGCGCCAGTGCGATGTTCTAGAAGTGCCTAGGACGACTGGTAATTGAGTGATTTCGAGCTCCTCCGTGCTTTGGGAGTGTGGCGTTTGACTTACCCGCGATAAGGCTTCATTCCTTAAGGGACCCGAGGTAGATCAGACTTGTGACGCAGGGGTGACTCGGTACTTTTTTGTGGGCGTGTCGGCCCGACAGGGGAATAACGAGGCTAAAGTATAGCAAAAGATCAGCAAGTAACACAACCTGATGACCCTACTAATAACAAAAGCTGTGTAGGTGAAGGAGTAGCTGTGATTGGAAAGCCAATTGTCTGCAACGAGGTCAGTGCTATCAATTGCGGCATTCTCGGCTTGAAGCGAAATTTGCAAACCAGAATGTTGAGGGAAAAAGGTCGAATGAGGCGCTAAGAGTCGGAGCTGTCGCACGAACCGTGCGGTCAAAGCACTACAGATCGAGGCCTATCTGGTGCAAAGAAATACGCGTATTCTCTTTAGGGGCGCAAATTAGTATGATCTCATGCAGAAGGCCTCCCTATTCTACGGCATGCTAGATACACCCTTGCTTCCACGCGTACTTCCTAATGAATGTAATAAGCCTGTGAGCCAGACAAGTATCTGAGCCACAATATCTCAACCTTGAGAATGGAAGCTATGGCATAACTACACCAAATTCTCGAATCAACCAGAAGACTCAAGGCACTCTTCCCCAGACACGGTAACAGCTATCTGACATGTTTTTAGACTATTCTCCAGCCTTGTCGCATCCTCTACAACACCCTTCCCTCTTTCCTTTCCTTTACGCCGATTGTCCACCTCTCGGCAATTCGCCTTCTCATTGTGTGCCCACGTTCATCCGATCAGTTACTTGTCTGCGTTCATCAACTGTCACAACTCCTCCGTTTGCCATCCGCCATTGGCTTAGTGTTTTATTTGTCTGTGGGAGATCTTTGTTCTCAGCCCTCAGTAATGTATTTTTATGTATAGGCTTACTCCTTGCTGGGCAGACGTTTGAGTACGTAGTGCAACAAGTCAAGTCATGCTGGGCGGATCATTAGAGCGTAGCCTTAACTTCTGATTTAATGTGCTTTGGAATTGTCCGAGCCCCAAATGCGACTTTGTTTGGGCCCTCCCATGCGCTACATGTGAAAGTCCACTCCTTTGTCATAGATACCGCCAGCATACAGTCATTTGTTGTTTGTTGTTTGCATGTGATATTATGCGAGCAATAGAATTAAAAATAGAATAAGTTACTTCCATGTATCACATTCAATCTGTAATACTAACAATAAGCTAGCCATCTCGTGTAGGAAGGGAGTGCCTCGTATATGCAGGCTAGTAGGACCGGCTTGAGCCAATGTTGGGGCCTTGCTACGTGGCATGGTCTTTTCGAGATTTGCTTGTAAGTATCCAGAGATTAGGACGGTTTTCCTAGTCAGAGTGTCATAGCGTTATTCTGTAATTGTATTAAGGAATTCCAAAAGTACCATGTTACCGCCTGCCCTTAATGTAAGCTTAGTAGTACTAACAGAAGATTATTCATTCTTTAGAAACCATTATTGCGCAGCATAACAATAGCAAAGTTATAGTTAAGAGAAATGGCTAATAGGTATGAAAAGAAACTCCGAAGCCAGTTTCCCTTGGCCTGCAGCCTAGCGTGTCATCCCTGCTTTATATGCTTTGACCTCCTGTGGTAGAAGGCTGCTAATCTAAACCAAAGTGTTTCAAGCCCTTAAAGTATACCATTCTGTTCTCCTGGCTTTAGTCTTACCAAATATAGAAGGTATTTATGGTGGGGAATTAGATAGGCCATCTACGTGTGTTACGAAGCATTGTCAGATCGACGTTGAAGTTGCTGATCTGAGTCGTACATGGGTAGTTGAGTTAGTCAAACTTTAGAAATGTTCAGCTTCCTTAAGTGAAGAGTTTCTCGGCCTGACCGTGAGCAGACCAGGTTGCCTTGTAACTCGCAGACCAGAACCGGCGACGAAACTTTCGCCCCTATGGCAAGGATACCTAGCATTGTGACTGGTTATCGGGGAGGCGCGAGGTTAGGGACATGCTAGACCTCTAAGCTCAAGGACGCCCCGACACCTCGAGGCATTATAAAAAGGCCATAAATTCCTGTTGCGTTTTCAGAATTCTACTCCAGCATCTCAGTTAAAGGCCCTTGTCTACACCTACAAGCATATTCAATAACTTCCATTTCATTAAAATCAGTCCGGTAAGTCAAGTCACGTTCTGTTTCACCAGAATATCAATTAACAGGAGAATGTAGGAATGCATGTGTCGTGGGCTTTTTGGGTGGCTCTTTGCCTCCCTAAAATGATCGGAGCAACGGCAATATCCAACGACCTGCCATCCCAGAAGCTCGCCACCATCGAGCTTGAGCTTGGTAAGGTCTACGCTCCTGGAGAGATCCATGCGCTACAGGTTTCAGCCACCCGAAACCAGACCCAAGACAATCTACAGGAGAGGAGCCTCCGCAAGCGTGAAGTTCTACACGCAACCTTGAACGCCAAATTGAACTTTTACTGCCCCAACCTACGAAACACGCAGCGCGAATTCGAGTGGGTTTCCTATTGGTACTCTCAGTCGAATCGAATGTATATGGTCGGCACAAAGGATATTGACGGATTCAAGAATTTCTCCTTCAACCCTAATGATGGCGTATTCGCTGGCTACTGGTACCATTCATTCTGCTTGGCTACTCCAACTAAAATTTGTACCTACAACGTACAAGCCTATTTTAGTGGAAAGAAGTACACGCACTTTATCATGATGGAAATGGTTACGGATACCAGCAATGGAGCAAACATCTTGGCTCCATTCATTACGGAGAACTGCGTGGATATTCATACTAACGCATGTCCTGGTGTGAGTGGCAGCCACTGCACAATTACATCAAGCCATGTAACTATACCATAAATAGGAACGCCTTCTATAATGCAGTTAGAAGGTTCTAGAGATAGGAATAATGAGTGTGCTAGAGTGGATGGGGATGATAGTGTTGTTAGGTACTGGCTTAAGAAGGCAATTATAGACTTTAACTACATTACTGACATAAAGTCTGTACGCGACTGACTCCAGCCCCACAACTTGTACGTCTTATCAACAAATAGTGCGACGGTAAATACGCGCTACGGACTTGGCCATTTCACTGGAACACGAAACAGCCAATCATTGACCTCGCCTTGTGGGTCAAGCCTCATGGACAGCTTCCTGCCGCATATTCTAATATCGGTTATCGTCAAACTCGTGGAATAATTGCCGTTTAGTCATTACGTCTGGTAACATGGCTGTGGATTCCGGCTCTTGCTCACACAGTGGCGTAAAGACCAATGTTACGATGGGACTTTTATAGCCCTGCCAGATAACCGTGCATAGTTTGAACTTGAGCTTGAAAACCTATTAAGCAGCTATAAAAGCCCGGTTCTCTCCCTGAAAGATCTAGTTTCCCAGATCATTCCTTTATAAACCACTTCACCAACATTGTTTTCTTTCAAGCCGTCCACTCCTTTTTGCAGCCGTCAAGATGCCGTTCACTGCTGGGTCAGTCATTATCCTTCGCTCCTCTCCTGTAAATACGCAGTGCCATTGCAACTCCTAACCTGTCTTAGTGACATTTGCAAAATAGCTTTCTCAATCATTCTTCCCCCAGTCGGCGTGTTCATGGAGCGAGGATGTGGAGGTGACTTTTGGATAAACTTGCTCCTGACTATTTTGTGTATGTTTCCGCCCTTTCCCGGAGTTTCACCCTATTAACATATTCTAGTCTTCATTCCTGGCCTTATTCATGCCTTATATATCATTCTGAAATACTAGAGGCTTTGTCATACTAATAGCATATTATATATCTTTACATTACATATTTCAATTTTCCTGTCTCCAGAGATGTTTAGTATAATTCTTGATCACCATATACTACGTTATATCTTACATAACATGTTACTCAATCCTTAGTCTATCTCGAGATCGAAATTCCACTCGTTTTGTCCACATCTCTCTTCGTGCTGGCCTTTTAATTATGATCTGCTTCAAAGCACGAATTGTTTTCCAAGTTCGCTCCTCATAATTCGTCGCCCACTTCTGAGCCACCGGCGCTCCCATCTCGAACCATGGAACTCTATTTCTCAGAATTGTCCTTTGTTGCACTAACCAGTCTTCCTTCCAGGCCTCTAGGCTGCGCGTGTCTACTGCATGCAGCGGAGTAAGACCCGGAATGCCGTTATCTGGATCTGCTAGTATACGGAAAAGCGGATCAGCTCCCTTAGCGACAAGAAGACGAACAGCATCAGCGAAGCCACTAACGGCTGCACTGTAAAGCGGCGTGATGCCTTGCTCCACACCAGCTTCTATTCTCTGGGCGTCTAGCAGATCTCTGACTCTGGTCTTCGAGGATGGAGTTTTCCGCATTTGGGCCAGTAGCTCGTTTAATGCTGTTATTTGGTGGATAAAACTGTCATATACGCGAGAAGACTCGTCGCTGGTTAAGAAATCGAAGATATTATAATTTAAGGCCGGTAAAATAATAGCATTTTTGAATAAGAAGTTTAGATACTTTCGAATATACTTAGACTGTAGAAATCTTTTTAGCGCTAGATGGCTGTAATATGTATTTATAAAAAATAGGCAACTAAATGCATTTATCCCAGTGCCTGGTGCATTATTTTAGGTATTATAGATTATTTAGTAACCTCTATTGCCGGAAAGGCCGATTTCTATAACGATCTTCCTATGACCGAAGGCGGAGGGCTGTCTTTCTATCTTGCTTATAACAGGGGACTGGCGAGTTATATTATTTAATTACCAGTTTTTATCTCTGACCATGATGTTCCAGCAGCAGTCAAAAATCCAAAGTCAGCTCCTCTCTCTGCTTGCAACACCGAACGCATAAATAGGCCACGGTACCCTCTGACCTTCTCTCTGGCCACCCATACTGGTTGTTCTTCTGTCCTAACAGTAGACCTGCTGCTCTCAAACTCAGCGTTCCTTCGGTCAACTCTTCGTTTGATCTCCTCATCTGTTATGTCAACTTGCAGTAGACAGCGCCCTGCGTCACAAGTAATCATATCACCGTCCTCCACGATTCCCAGGACCGAACTCGGGTCCGCAGCTTCTGGAGAGACGTGCAAGATGATAGAGCCACCTGCCGTGCCACTCATCCTCCCGTCTGATATCCGAAGCATGTCCAAAACGCCCTTCTCAGCCAGCTTCCGAGGAATCGGGATCATACCAGCCTCAGGCGTTGCAGATACCTCGACCGAGCCAATATTGGTACGCCAGTAGCAGATACATCACATTCTTGTCGCTGCTAACAACAACTTTCAAGGCAACGCCAAGATCGAAGGTCTCATGGAAGATCTCGACATGAATGGCACGCATTACAATATTGCCCTCTCAGTCTTCTTCGTTCCGTATATCTTGTTGGGTAAGATGGGCAAATCTAGCACCTCAATAACTCCATGCTTGTCTAATGACTATACTCTCAGAGATGCCTAGCAACACGCTCTTGCTCAGGTTCAAGCGCCCTTCGCACTATATCGGCACCCTTGTCACTCTCTGGGGTATCGTCATGACACTGACAGGTCTTGTCAAGAACTTCGGAGGTCTTGTGGCATGTCGTATCATGTTGGGTGTTTTTGAGTAAGTAAAACACATGTCTTATAGCTAGTTATTCTGCGAAGCTGACAAACTCTGTGTCTTAGATCCGGCTTCTTTCCTGGTGCCGTCTTCACGATTGCTCGCTGGTATCTGCCCCACGAAAACCAAGTTCGGATCGCACTCTTTCACTCCGCAAGCGCGCTTGCCGGTGCTTTCTCGGGTCTGCTGGCTTTTGTCATCGCTAAGCTCGATGGTGTAGCGGGATTGGAAGGATGGAGGTGGATATTCATCCTCGAAGGCATCGCTTCGGTAGTTGCAGGTGTTTTGACATTTCTCCTCCTGATCGACACCCCAGAGCTTTCAGGCTGGCTCACCCCGGATGAAAAGAGATACTTGACCCTTAGACAGTTCACTGTTCAGGGAAACAGCATGCGAGCCAGGGAAGCTGAGAAGTCGCGCAAGTGGGAGATTGCCAAGTCAGTCCTTGTCGATTGGCAGCTTTATCTTCAGGCGTTAGTCTATTGGTCCAACACTGTCCCGAACTACGGCATGAAATTCACCATGCCTCAAATTATCAAGAACATGGGATACACCAGCAGCAACGCACAGCTACTGACTGTCCCACCTTATGTTATCGGTGCCATCTCGGCCTTTGTCTCGGGAATCCTCTCAGATCGATTCAGATGGCGCATGCCATTTATAGTTACAGCGCAAACGCTAGTGCTTATCTCCTTTGCAGTTTTATTCGCAAAGGCAGATGCCATCTCTGACAATATACCGGTCTGCTACTTTGCAATTATACTTGCAAATATTGGCTTCTATCCAATTGACCCAGGTGGCAATACTTGGACTCTCAACAACCTTGCTGGGCCGACAAAGAGGGCACAGGGCATTGCATACATGATCTGTCTTGGCAATATTGGTGGCATCATCGGGAGCTATATCTATATCGAGGACGAGAAGCCTACCTACCCGACTGGATTTGGATCCTCGCTTGGTTTCGCTGGTCTTGGTGTACTCGCTTGTATTCTCTTAGAGCTTCTCTACTGGAAGATCAACCACTCCCGAGCGGCTCTGGATGAAGGTCAAATTCGCCAAGATTATTCAGATGAAGAGCTGGAGAAGATGGGAGACCGCTCTCCTCTCTTTCGCTATACCCTCTAGGTAGCTTTTGTAATTTAGCATCTAGCAAGATGTAGTTAATGAGTATGACAATCTGTATTTTGCAGTATTTAAGTAGTATAAATACTCTGTTTCAATGCTGTTAGCCTACTACTACTACTGTACATGGGTATGGCAGGAATTCAATAGAATATAATAAATTGACCTATACATGTCGTTGGGTTATTTGTGTACGCAATATGTCTACGTTTTCATCCTACTGTACTAGTAAGGGATTAACGATTTGTAATATCGGAGTGCAGCGCGCGCTTGTTGGAAATCACAGGAGCTTATAAATCTTGAACGTCCTATACCAGCACGGACTTGTCGAAAAGTCCATACCGGACGGACTTAATAGACTATTTATGTCCGAGAAGTGCCTTACTAACTATTTTATTATATATGAACCTGTTCTTGACCTCGTCTCATCATAACTTGGAATTGCCCTCAACCCAGTCCATCTCACCAATACAACTCTGATAGCTACCCTGATCTACCCATCACAATGACTTTGAAGCTTTACGGACACCCACAATCGATTTGCACAAAGCGAGTCCGAACGGTCCTTGAAGAGAAGAAGCTTCAGTATGATTTTATTGTAGTAGACTTCCTCAAGGGAGAACACTTGTCTGAGCCATATGGTGTCGAATTCCACCCTTTCAAGAAGATCCCTGTCCTTGTGGATGATGAGTTAGATGTCAAGGTTTTCGGTAAGATAAAGAGTAAAGTCCAAATGAAAGATGACGAGAAACTGAGATCATTTAGAGAGCAGGGCTATAGCACATTACCTTGCTGCCAAATACCGGGGTTCCGGGGTTGATCTGAGCCCTTCTGAAGCTGACATCAAGGCTTATGCATCATTCCAGCAGGTATGAAGCCTCCACTCTCGCCAATGCCAACTGTTAATTAACTCGCCTAGGGTCTATCCGTCGAGCTATCATACTTCGACGCCAATGTCAGTGTCATTGCCTGGGAGGCAATCTTCAAGCCCATGCTCGCTTATGGTGCAGGTGACGAAGCGGCAATCAAGGCCAAACTCACGGCTCTCGATACTGCTCTCGCTGGGTATGAACACATTCTCTCGAGACAAAGCTATCTTGCTGGAGATGAAATTACTTTGGCGGATCTCTTCCATCTCCCCTATGGATCCCTGGTCGAGCAAGCTGGGTTCGGCGACCTTTTGCCCAAGTATCCCTCGGTCCAGGCTTGGTGGAGGCGTCTCCAGGACAGGGAGAGCTGGAAGAAGGCCAATATGAGCAAGGAGTAGTTATTATAAGATGTAGAGATATATATAAGATTAATTAGAATCTTGACTTTTATTATAAACTTTAGTAGAGTTTATTATTATTTTCATCTTTTAGCTTTTGTGGCTACTATGGATAATAAGAAATATGGGAATCAATCAAGGCCATACCGGCAACAGGACCAAGCAGAGAGCAAACGTATTATACAGCCCCACCCCCGAGCTATTCCGATCAACTCGGAGATGTCAACCCTGCAACTACGGAAGGCTAACCCGATCAAGAACTCTAACTTACACCATCGGTCAATGTTAAAACCAGAAACGGGCCAATAATATCAATTTTGTGACACAACTATGCTGGGTCTATAATTGAGGACAGAGTGAACGTCCCAGGCGTCTTAAATGGGCTTAGACTGTCTTGTTATGTTATTATTGGCTTTCCCGTGAATTCGCACTCGCAATGCCCGATAGCAAGTGGGGCATCAGACTTATCGTTCCCTCAGAAAAACTCACCTTGCTCAAGATTGTCATTCTTCCTATAGGTTGTCTCGTGTTCACTTCCACCGGCAACTACGTACAAGAATGGCCACCCAAGAGCTTCTGACTGCCAAAGTCAAGTATAAGCGCGCATCTGCTCCAAAAAGCCGCAATGGCTGCATCACATGGTAGGTTTCCCGGGACCTTTTCACCGTATGAGTCCAATGGCTAATCCAACTGCAGCAAGTACGGAGTGTGACGTCCATTTCTGGTTTCACAACTTATGCTTATAGGACTCGACACCTAAAATGTGATGAAGCAAAACCGATATGCAACCGTTGCTCCGAGGACAAGGTCAAATGCGACGGTTACGCCATGCCTAAACCCAAAGCAACCCGCCGAAAGCATCGAAAGAAGGTTGCACCAACAATTGCTGATACACTTTCTCTATGTTTAACGATTGACGATATTCCATCGTTGTCCACTTCAGAGCGTTTATACTTCCAACACTTCCTCCAGTTCACAACTACACAGCTGTCGCTCTCTTCTGGTCCGACCAAGTTTTGGCTTCGATACGCTCTGCCCATGGACTATCACTTCGAGTCAATTCGATACAGCATGATTGCAGTCGGCGCCTCGCATCGACTCTTCATGGCGAAATCCCTAGGTCATTCGGATATTGGCGGCTTAAAGAGCTTCGCTACGCACCAATACAATAAGGTTATCGCGACTATTATACCAAGCATGACAGCTTCTCAAGACCTACAAATCATCATGATCTGCTGTCTACTCTTCATCTCGTTCGAAGGCCTGACTGGTCGTTACGACGAGCTCCTCCAACATCTCAGTGCAGGAATCTCATTGTTCAATTCGCCGTTGTCGTTAAGTGATGAAGATCGCGGGATGACTACAAAGCTTGCCGAGATGTTTTGTCGACTTGGCGTAGAGTCATCCAACTTCATTCAAAATGATCCAAGTATCTCTGGGATACAAAAGTGGTATCAAACGAACAAATCTCAGCACTCCCTGTTTCCCAAGCTCTTTAACAATCTTGACGAAGCATCTACTGCACTGCGGCATTTAGATGTTCTCTACGACAAAAAGCCTTGGCATTATGAAGGCAGCGATGATCCGAATAAAGCTGAACTTATAATTGAAGCGGCTGAGAAGCTTCAAGACGCCCTCGATCAATGGACTGACCGTCTTGATGCGTTTTATGAGGCACGGCAAGACGACATAGTTATCGAGGGCGAGCAGCAGTACCGCAACTTGCGACTGCGCCAGCAATACTGGCAGATGGCTATAGACTCACACTCCACCAAAGAAGCGGCCGCTGAACCCAAGACTTTTCATCCATTCTTGGCAGCAGCTAGAGAAGCAGCGGCGCCTTTCATCGCTCTCGCCCAGCCGACATTTTCGCTCGATGGCGATCTAATTTCCGGCCTAGCTTTTGTCGTATCGACCACGACCGATGATGAAACTGAAGTGCAGGCGCTTGATCTCTTGTGGCGGTTGAATCGTCGTGAAGGTCTATTGGATAGTCGCGATTTTGTTGAGTTGCATGAGCTTGCAAGGGCGCTTCAGACATGTAAGGAGCCTAAGTTTGAGGCAAATTGGAAGCCCATGGCTGCAGCTGGGTTACCAACGATTATTGAAAGGCTGCGAAACAGCTTGGGCTAGTAAACATTAGATATATGTTATTTTTGAACGTTGGTCAATACTAACGTTGGGGCAGAATCAAATGTAGGTTATAGAGCTAAAGTAAACAAACATTGGGAATACACATCAAAGAGAAATTGCTCATACTTAGCGCGATTTATCCTCATCTTTCCGCTTTTTCAAGAATAGAAGTCTGTATATCTTTGAAAACACTGACTCATTTGCCAATAAGAACTCAATTTATAGTTGCAGTGGCTCGATATTATAATATTCTCTGACCCAATGTCTTATCAGGTAAGGTCTAGGGTAACCAGTTACTGTCGAAGATGACGTCATGATAATGGACATGCTGTAAATGATGGCCATCTAGCAAACAGCCTACTGTAAACACAAAAGAAAAAGAGCGGCATTTTAGATGCAGTAAGAAAGCCTAAGACTTTTGGAAGCATTTAAAACTAGTTCTTTAACTCCTCCTATTTCCGCTCGCGGTTCTTCTTAGATTTGTCTTCAGTCCGCGTAATCTCCGCTTTCCCCAGTCCTCACGTTTCTGTCTCGGGCGGGGATAAAAAAAGACGCGCCCTCGAAAGGTCGAACACAAGCGAATTTTGGTGTAGTTGGAGTCCTCTAATTTTTTCCTCTGAGGCTTGTAAAGGTAGGATCTCTACGGATACCTTAAATGGCCTTTGAAAACACCAGCCTTTGCTGAGCCCGGGCCGACTGTGATGACTATTAAGCCTGTAGTATACTCCCTTTTTATGCACCTTCGGGCCGAAAATCGGTCGCCCGCGGGGGCCGAGATCTGGTTATTTTCGGTATGCGCGGAAGTCAAGACAAGGCATTTTAATGAGATCGTTTTTCATCAGCGAATGGATTGAAGGGACTTGGTGATGAGTGGATGATGGTTATCGTTTTGCTTTGGCCTAGACTTGCCTGTGTTAAATTAAAAGATCTAGCCTAAGTTACAATCTTACTCTTATAAAAACTGAGGTCAATATTATAGTATTTTTATCTCTATCTCTTTAACTTTAGTTCTTTGCTTAGTATATATCGATTGAGTACTGTAGGTCCTATCGGCCGGCCTCTAATATCTTCCCACCTTTATCTCAAACCCTTAATCAGAGTCATCCTCTTAAGAGCCAACGGCCTACACATTGCCAGCCTCATTCTACAGTCTCACAATCGACGATAATTTGCTCTGGAGGAGATAATAGGATCGGAAACATGAAAGAAATGCAGTCATCCATCACAGGAGCAGAGACAACAGAGAACTCCTCTCCTTACTGGAGAATAAAGTCAAAACGCCCGTCCAGGAATTCTCAAGCCCGAAAACCAGATGAACATGGACTTATGACCACGAAGTCACCAGAACCGCTTCAGAAAAATCCAGCATCGCTAGCTCAGCATACAATTCGCTTCGTTGCTCGACATTCTTGGGCACCAGCGCTCGCCCTGATCTCCGCCGTACTTCTCACCTGGAGTCTGAATCCGACGGAAAGCAACCCTGTTCATCGATTGATATTCCTCTCTTACCGAATAGAACCCAATATTGCGGAAAAGAGAGTGAAGTTCGGCAAAGGCAGCAGGGATTTCGCATTCGTCTCTTTCTATGTCGTTGTCCTCTCTCTAACCAGGTCGTTTTTTATGCAGGAGGTTCTCCGGCCACTTGCAAGACATGCTGGCATCCTCAAATCTGGAAAGCAAACCCGCTTTATGGAACAGGCCTACTCAGTCATCTATCTCACTTTCGCTATCCCCTTTGGACTTTATGCCATCAGCGAAACGCCAGTGTGGCCTTTTAATACAAGAGGCATGTATGAGGGTTATCCGCATATGACACTCAACGGCAGCTTTAAGTTCTATTACCTTTTTCAAGCTGCATTCTGGGCTCAACAAGCACTTGTTCTTATTTTTGGACTGGAGAAACCTAGAAAGGACTTTAAGGAGTTCGCTTTTCATCATGTCGTTGCTATGGCCTTAATCGGCTTGAGTTATCGGTTCCATTTTACCTACATTGGCATCGTTGTCTATATCACGCATGACATCAGCGATTTTTTCCTTTCGGTAGGCACTTATCTAAAACCTATTATTACTCTATCACTAACTCTTCAATCTCTAAATAAAGACATCCAAAGTCCTTAACTATATTGACTCCTCTATTACAGTCCCCTTTTACGCACTCTTTACATGCGTTTGGATTTACCTCCGGCACTACATCAATATCCGCATTATCTATTCCCTCTTTACCGAGTTTAAGACTGTCGGCCCTTATGAGTTGAACTGGGATACTGAGCAGTTTAAGTGCCCTCTCAGCTTTGCCATCGCGTCGGGGTTACTTATTGCCCTACAAATCTTGAACCTCGTCTGGCTTTACTACATTCTTCGTGTTGCTTACCGCATCACCTTGTATAATGAGCAGAAGGATGCTCGTTCTGATGATGAGAACTCAGAGGCTGAGGACGAAGACGTGAGCAAGAATGCTTGAGGAATGATTATTGTAGGGTATTGCGCTGAACCAGGGGCATATTCGTTTACAGGGCAGTTATTGACAGGCATCGTGAACAAGAGATGTAACACTTTAATAATAATAATTAATAATATACTTTATGCAATTTGTTAATAGTAAGCCTAAGCACGACTTCTTCTTTGGCCTAAGTGGATAAGAACGCTAGACCATTGATAGGTCAAACAGAACGCACGCTGGAAGAGAAAAATGAAGCTCGAGGCTGCATGCTAAGCTTTCTGAGATGGGAATGTACTGTTCTTCGAAGATTCTAAAGCCGGGGCAGCCCCATATTTAGATGTGCCGAGGAGTGGAGCCCTGAGGCTCAAGGCAAGGAAGCTGTGGATCAGTTTCATGTGCTCAGATATTACCTGCGGAAGAAACGCGGAATTAATGCCATCTTTGCGTCATGACGGAGCCGATCGGGATGATCGACGACGAAAGACATTGAAAATGTTATCTTGGGCTATTGCGCGTACAAGCAATTGACGACCTCGGCTGCCCCATCTTTCACAGTAGTCGATGCCGCCTTTTCGAGGCTGGAACTTGAGGCAACTTGAGCCTTTTCTTTGTCTCCCGTATCTTCCGCCATGCCGACCCCGATCGGTATTGACATGCGCCGACAATCCGGGTCGCCTTGGGCCGGAAATCGCCTCAAGTGCTAGACTACGTACGTATGAGCTAGGTTCGTTCTCAAATTCCTTAAAAGTGGCATTACAGCCTTTTTGCATTGTTTCGTAACTACTTCGCATTGCCACTATCTTCACTTCCTCACACAGTTTCTACCTCATTGAAAATCCTACGACCGCTGCTCAACAATAACACTATGGGCGCTTTCACTCTCCCTTCAACCGAAGGTCGTACCGTCGCCATACTTGGTGGCGGAGTTCTCGGCCGCCGAATCGCTTGCGGTTGGGCTGCAAGCGGATTTGACGTTATCATCCGTGACCCTAGCCCTGAACAAAGGGCCGCCGCTGTGGAATACTGCACGTCCAGCATGTCCCAGTACTCAGACTCTGAGACCAGAGGATCTGTAACAGCTGTTGAAGATCTTGCTGAGGCTGTTTTCAAGGCATGGCTTGTCATTGAAGCTGTCCCCGAGAAACTGCATCTCAAGATCTCAACTTTTGCGTATTTGGAGAAGCTCTCACCCCACGACGCCATCCTCGCCAGCAACTCGTCATCCTACAAGTCAAGGGAGATGATCGAGGGTCTCAAGCCAATGACGAAACGACGAGTTCTGAACATGCACTATTACATGCCACCCGACTACCGCGTCGTCGAGCTCATGACGGACGGCGAGACTGAGGAGAGCATCTTTCCGTTCTTGTATGAGAAACTCGAGGAAATCAAGTTTCATCCTTACATCGCACGCAAGGAGTCAACTGGCTTCATCTACAATCGTCTCTGGGCAGCCATCAAGCGTGAGGTTTTGAACATCCTCGCTGAAGAAGTCTCTACTCCAGAGGAGATCGATAAGCTCTGGAAGCAGATGTGGTACGCGAAAGAGAATGGACCTGTTGCCATGATGGACGTTGTTGGTCTCGATACAGTGTCTTTCATTGAGCAGCACTACATTGCTGAGCGTGGCCTGCCTGATACACCAGTCAAGTTTCTTCAGAAGTACATTGATGAAGGCAGGTTGGGAGCCAAGTCTGACAAAGGCGGGTTGCTCCCTCCAAAGAAGCTTATCAAATCAGATCACAAGTCCTCACTCTTCTTCTTAGACATTGGCTTGTCAAGCGGGAATGCTAAAGGCTATGCTTCGGCTGGTCGTGTTTTGGTTGGCTCCAGTGATGGAAGCCCAATAAAGACTCTCGTCCCAGGACAACGATTACCTGATGGTATCGACATCTCGAAGTCTGCCGGAAAGCTCTTCTGGACTTGCATGGGCAACTCTTCGGCCAACGACGGTGCTATACTCAGCTGCAACCTCGATGGTACAGACCTGAAGGAGATTGTCCCTCAAGGATCGGTTCATACACCAAAGCAACTGACCGTCGATGATACAAACTCGAAGTTGTACTTTGCTGATCGTGAGGGAATGAGAATAATGAGGTGTAACTTCGATGGCTCTGAGCTGCAAGTCTTGGTGAAGACTGGCGACTGGCAAGTGGATTCGCAAATGCTAGACCCTACGAGGTGGTGTGTCGGTGTGACAGTATCACCCGCCACTGGCAAGTTTTACTGGACGCAGAAAGGCCCTTCCAAGGGTGGCAAGGGCCGCATTCTCCAAGCAAACATCGACTTCCAACCTGGCGACGATATAAACAGCAGGACAGACATCGAGGTCCTGTTCCAGGGTTTGCCAGAGCCAATTGATTTGGAGATCGATGAGGATGAGAACGTCCTCTACTGGACGGATCGAGGCGAGCTGCCAGACGGTAACACCATAAACCGCGCCAAGCTTGATGGACTTACAAGGGTGACTCACGATGGCGCAAGCAAGCCTAGTACTGACTACGAGGTTGTTGCTCGGGGATTACACGAGGCTATTGGCATCAAGCTGGACTCGAAGAACCGTCGTATCTTTGCCACGGACTTGGGAGGCTCGGTGTACCAGTTTGATATAGATGGAGGTAACAAGAAAAAGGTGTATGAAGGATCTGGGGCGTTTGTGGGTATCACTGTGGCATAGGTACTGTACAACCCTATCCTCTGACATACCAGAAGAAGTTAAAAAAACAAGGCAATGTTCTACAAGTATGACAGAGTAGAATATCCTTTCATAAATAAGATACTCTCAAAGCTCGCCGTCTAAACTCTAATGATCTACATGTTCCCCAGTAATCTTCTAGTAGTTAACTTGATATGATAAGACTGGCCTGCGAGTCCAAATTCACAGCCATACGATACGTAACACATTCATCAACGCGTTCCCAGCATGGCTCCTTGCCACCAAACCCAAGGGGGCTTTTACCCTCCTACCCATCATCTTCGCAGATGTTGGTATTACGCCTAAACACGCGCGATACTAACAGCCACATCTTGCCCGGAGGCTTGTCCTCACTAGCCCTGCGAACAAGCCACCACTGGAGAGTCATAGCCGCCATCGCACTGTTCCATACAAACGCTACCATCATGCCCACCGAGAAAGATAGTGAGGTGGATATGTGTCTTGTTCCGCAAAGGCTCATAACTTGGAAGTCATCGATTCCGTCGGGCAAGGCAAAACCCGAAAGCATAAGCACAGCCTGGCAAATGAAGATGTCGGTGTAGTTGACCATCATGTGTACTCGGCGCCATCTTCTGCTTATTGAAATTCTTGGTCTGAGGTTGTTCTCGATGAGGTAGACTCCTACTGCCAATGTTGCCAAGACTGTTGTGACCAACCCGATGATCTACATTATTCATGGTTAGTGCTGCTGCTACACTTGCAGACTGCTACTGACCCCGTGTTCTGTTCGGAAATGATCTGATGACCCCATCCCAGTCAGCCCGCATAGCATACCAATGGCCAGAAGAGGGAGGAAGAAGACGCAAAAGAGTATCTTCTGCCATTTTTCGATCCGAGCTTTGAATAAGGGTCGCTCAATGAGTTCCCCAAGAGCGATCAGTGTCGAAAAGATCAGGATGATGGGGTATACAATAAAGAAAGCAAGTGTCATGGCGGCCACTAAATCCCTGTTAGTAAGAGATCGAGCCTAGAGTTGACGGCTTACCGTGTATACTAGTTAGTATAATCATCAGAGATTTCGAAAGTGTATTAACGCGATAATTGTTCTTGGGAAAATCGATCAGGTAGGTGTTGCCTGAGCTGGTGATGTTGATTGGGCACTTCGGAACCTGCATATCCGACCGACGCGTCGATGTGAGATTTCTTTCCAGTTCTGTTCTAAGACCAGCGATCCCTCTGTTGAGCCAGCATGTTGAATGGCCTGTCAAGATGTCCAAGTTATGTTGCAAGAAGTCGGTAACATAAAGCTGGTTTTGTGTTGTCCCAAAGCAGTACTGACGCCTCGATTCTTCATCCGATCTCGGTGCATTCAATTCTCGGGATCTCGACAAGCTCTCGATGCTCAGTCCGGTCTCGCCGTTTACGTAATCGAGATCATGCGCCGCGACGCTGTTCACTTGGCCTGAGAGTAATATTGGCACGGACCAAGCCAGAAGAAACAGTTGCTGAATGCGAGATGTCATGATGGAAGGATTAGTCAACGACGGTAGATAGGGTCAAATGAAATAAGGGAGTCATAACGAGAAATTTATCTAATGTTGAAACGAAAGGCGATGTAACCGCGAAAGGGGCTGAGAAGTTTGCTTACGTCTCGCATGAAGAGAGGCGTTTAGAGTTAGATGAGGACGCTTTCCCGCGGGATGCCGAAGTGAGAGGTAGGAAACCGTGGTTGAAGCTAAACTTGAGGCTAAATGATTAGTCGTGCAGGGGTCTGAAGTACATAAGTTGGCCACATCCTGGCATTCGAAAGGGAGGGGCCACAACTGTCAACATTACACATTAACAACAAGAATGGAATTGAATATAAGTCCTTATAAATTTATCATTTCTCTCTTAATGCGGCCTGTTTACATATTCTGGTGCACATTCGTACGTTTCAAAGCTACCTGGTCACTGCGCCCAAACATCCCTAGCATCAGGGGCAAAGGTATCATCGCCATTGCCAACACCGCCTGAAAGATGGTGAAGTCCTTCATGTTGCGAGGTGGCTCAGCACTCTCAGCAGCCTTCATACCGTTACCGAGGATAATGAAGCAACCTCCAAGTAGCTGACCGCCCGCCCAGGCAGTGGTGCTAGTGATCTCGGCGCCCGCGGGGTACGAGAACTCGGTGAGTATTTCCAGGACAACAGGGACGATAGCGAGCGACGAGATGCCGATGCAGCAGAGAACAGCATATAGTGCACCGATCTCCTTTGTACTTGGGACCCATACCAACGAGAGGTAGCATAGCCCACCAACTACTACTCCGCATTTGATGACGAGGATGAACTTCTTGGTTCGGTCGATGATGGGAGCTGCGATGGCAGAGAAGATGAGACCTAAAACGATGAGGAGACCCCCTCCAATGCCGGCCTCCGTATCTGAGAACCCGTAAGGCGTGACGATCTGGTTGATGAGGGATGTCGTGGCGACAAAGAGGCCAGTGTAAACCCAGAATGGGATGATGATGAGGTAACACTCCAACGACCGAATCAGTATACGTAATGAGGGTAAGACCTTGGGCCGTTCGGTATGGTGAATCGCGGATGGGGGAGTTGGCGGCTTGCCAGGGATAAAGATGCCAGGGATGGCGACAGCCGATGACTATATGGATAAGCTTTTGTCAGTAGGGCAAGGAATCAAAAGGTCGGGGCGAGAGGACATACAATAGCGGCCACGTATAGTACCACAGAAGAGATATCGCTCGGTTCATTCGTCCACAACGGAACGACGACAGATCCAATCGCAGCACCAGTTGGATTCGCAAGGCTCATAACAGCCGTCGCCGTCACACGCCCTTTACTCGTGAACCACGTTTCAGAGAAGCGCGTAGGGGCACTTAGCACAAGAGACTGCGACATGCCGAGGAGAGCTTGAGCGACAGCGACGACAGAAACTTTGTTACCATTGGAAGAGTAAGACCCAGCATAACGAACCCAGTTACCGATCAGGAGAAGCGCGCTGCCGCTGATGAGGGTTGGACGAAGACCCCAGTCGAGAAGCTTGATGGTTACGAAGGTCATGGCGAAGTTTGCAAAGATGAAGATGCTGCTTAGCCAGTTCACCATTGTCTCGTCTGTCCCGTAGAACTCGGCGGTGGAGGAAGTGACAGGCGCGAACGTGAGCCACTGAGGTATTGTCAGTATACAGTGATCTCAGTGGTAAGACCCAATACAACGCAAGATAGAACATGCTTATGCGTAGTGTGTCTCAATGGAATAGTTACAAGAACAACATACCGACCAGCTGACCATGATGTTGAGCAGTGTCAACACCGCAAGCCCGAACCAACGGATCTTGTATGTTCTGTAGGGTTGTTCAATACTACCGCGCCTGACGGAAGAGGTCGAGTCGTCGGGGGCAAAGACTGTCGGCGATTCAGGACTTTTCTTATCCACGTCACCTATACGCTGGGCTGCTGGAGGTGCTTCAAACACGGAATTCTGAGATGTTGATGCCATTTTGGCTGTCTACTTGGTTTGTTCTTTTTCGGCTTGGAGACTCGGCCAGATTGCTGGCGACTTAATGGTGTTGAAGAGATTGACTCCAGATACAAATAATAAGCTCGGTGGAAATAAACAGGGAGGGAGTTCTGGCATGGGTGATATCTCTATTCTAATGCAAATCTAAACGCGTATTGCTACGATACTAGAGCTAAACAAAGATCTTTACCTCTAATTACCCCGCAAACGTAGGCTTCTTTATCTCAGATATGCCGAGATCGACAATCAGGTCTGGCTTGTGTATCGCAGAACGGGCCCGCGGGTCGCGAGGCACGGGCTGCGCGGGCCGCCTTCTTTCCCCACCTCATTTTCTCAACATCAAGCCGGTTACGCATTGATCGGCCAGAATGATTTCCCCCGACTCTAGGATCGTATCGCCTGCTGGGGTTTCAGGTTGTATTCTAGCCCGACTCTATCGTTTGCGCTCCGAGCTGAGCGTCAGATTTTACTCATCGCCTCTGAGGAAAAGAGAGAATGGTCGAGGAACATTCCCCAGAGGCAGTTGGTCGCGTGGTAAGAATCTCATCTACTCCTATGCCAAGACTAGATAAGAATTACATCTAATGCTGGAGTAGTGCGACAGATGCCGTCTTCGAAAGGTAGAGTGCTTTCCGATAAATGCTTGTCGTGACTAACATTGAAGCGACAATAAGATTCGATGCGATAGATTATTTCCGTGTTCGAACTGTCGAACTGTCCAAAAGGCGTGCAGCTTGGTTGGAACGACACAGGGAATGCGACAGTCTAAACAAAGAGTTCTCATCTCCTCACAGTAGTAAGTCTCGCCCTCGGCTGTCTATCTACAAAGAAGGACAGAGCTCAACTGAACAATAGCGAACAAAAGATAGATCGCATCGAGAATCGCCTGGAGGGTATCGAACAGCTCTTGCGTAGGGCCTTTGAGGAACAACCTATTACCAACAATGCCCCAAGACCTCCCGAGTCGTTACCTACAGACTCTTTCAATGCCTCCCAGGACTTCGCAGACAGCAGTAGAAATGGGCCAAGTTATGCCGACTCAGAGACAGCCTTGGAGGGAAGTAGCTCCTTGAAAGCTGCTACGGTGTACGCGAGCGACTTCTTTCAGACGGTTCTCGGGCAATCGCCAGCCGCTGATAAAAGCACGCGTGTGAATGCTGCGTTGTCATCGCTGAAGCAAATGATTGAGATCAATAGCTACCGGTCGATGGGCGATCGTATACCGAGTCGAATAGAGACCCAGAACGATGGAATAAAGGACTTGGCAATGCCACCTCTACAGTCCGTTCTAGCCATTCTGCGAGAATTGAAAGGTACGCTTTGGGATAGGACCGATTCTGCTCCCTATCCAGCATAGGCTAACCGAAGAAAGAAACAAAGCTAGCTACACTGACGATAGTTAGTCTCTTCATCTCCAAGGACAGGTTAATCGATTGTTGCCGCGAGACATACTTTGCAGTTGATAATTTCTCACTTCCGACATTCTTGATAGCAAACGCAACCCTCCGTTACCTGTTTCAGGAGAAGGTTCAAGCATCGCAGAATCCATTATTTCGCGAGGAGTATCGAAAACTGTCTCAACTATGTCGAGATAACCTCGAGACAGCGATGAATAAATTCAGCGTCCTTGCACCACCCAGCCTGGAGAACGTAGAGGCTTTTCTTCTGGGGGTCAGTATTCCACCATGGCTTGCATACGTTCAGGATCGATGCTAAGATGCTTCTGATAGGCCATCTATGCCATCGAGGTGTCACAACCAATGCTCGCCTGGCAGCTTGTGTCTAGCGCAGCAGGGACTTGTCAGACTCTTGGCTGGCATCAACTCGTTCCTCACAGCGATAGCACCACCGACCGAAAGATCTCCCTCTTCTGGCTCACTTACCTCCTCGATAAGGGTCTCTCATTACGCCTCGGACGACCAGCTGTAATACACGATGCCGAGATTACGCTACCGGAATGCCTAGACAAGGCTGATGTACCCAGCGGATGGAGAGATTTGCTTTCCCAATGGATCCGTCATTCTCGACTTGTCGGTAGGGCCTATCAGGATCTGTACAGTCCATCTGCTCTTCGAACGTCCACACAGGAACGTGGTGAGCGTGCAAGAAGCCTGATTGCAGCGCTAAAACAAATCATGGATGACTCTTTGATGCCACTTGGAAAGGCACATCTGATGGAACGCAACACTGGGGACTTTGGATCAGCGCCTGATAGAATGATCAAGACGGTTCTAAAGGCTGATGAGGTATGGTACTGGACGACTCTAACGTTTATACGCAGGGCTGTTCCCTCAGCTGAAAGTGGGCATGGTGCAGTTAGCCCTGCGTGTCTGGAATCTGCTAGGATGGCGTTTGAAGCTCATGGGGAATGTATGAGGATGACTGACCCGAGCTCTGAGACAAAGGCTCTATATCTCCTATGGTACCGCCGCTTTACCCCCTATCCCAACTTCATATTGAAGACTTCTAATGTGTTGTTTTGTATACAGGACCATTATCTACACCCCATTTGTGCCCCTCATCGTGGTGTTCTGTAATGTCATCGAGACCTCTAACCCAGCAGACATTCGTATACTAGGAGAGTTTTGCGAATCACTCAAGCCGCTTTGCGGTATATTCGAGGCTATACAAGAGCTACACGATCTTTGTCAAGTGTTGTACAACCTGGCGATCTCATATGTCGAAGCGAAAATGCAAAGCCAAGGCGGTCTTGATAAAATGGCCGAAGATGGGTTTGGCATCCAATCGAAGGGCACGCAAGGAGCGGTGTCGTTTAGTAGCAGCTACTATGATGTCTTCTCTACGGGATCGAGCATACCAGTGCCCCAGCTGAATAACCATGTTTCTCAGGTTAGAGACTGGATTTCGGGGAATATGCAGTGGATGGATGTGTCACAAGAGGACTTCTCTGAATTCTTGGCACAATTATCGTAGTCTGATCGTAACAAATAATAGCATTTTCCCTTGCGTAATGTCTTTGTTCTCAGCATCAACATAAAATGTCAAATTACACAATCGTAACTCAAGGCAATCAAGGTGATGATGGGATAGGTAATATGCATTATAACCAAAGCAGGAATATTTAAAGACTGAACAGGGTGGGGAGTTCTATCGATTGTCACAGCCAATAAAGGTCCATGAAGCGGCTAGAACTGGCCGCGGAGGCCGAGGCTGCGCAACTGTAGGCTTAATGTGTTATAAGCAACCACTATCAGAACGATGACAAGCATTGATCATAATGGTCTAGCGAAAGTTCGTCTTAAAGCCATGCGAGCAGAGTCTTTAGTATCTCGGCTCATTCTTGTGAAAAGGAACAAAAGACATGGACATATAATAGAGGACTAATCTCATTTACTTAATGTATAAGACCAAATGGCGGTTCCATTAACCTCGCATGAAAAATGCACTGTTCCAGCTAAACATTGTATGCATAATAAAAACTTTATCGACAGCAGACCTCCCGCTCCTCCCCGTTACTAACACCGTTTGCAGGAACCAGCACACTCTTGTTGACAGCCTGAGTACTAGGAGGCACATCAAGAGCAGGATTGCGGTCAAAGAAGTCAGCAGGCTTCAGAGCCACAGTGATAGCCTCAGCAGGCATAACCGGGTAATCCTCCACGCGTGGATTATGCGTGAGACCATAAGTCGCCCACACGACCAGATCCTCTCCTCGGACATTATCATTCCGCGCCGCGTAATCAGCCACACCATCCTTCTCAATCAAACTCTGGTTGGTCCACTTTCCTCCAGCCCAGAGATCATCGTCCTTATACCGTGTTACCCAGATATGATGTTCTGCGAAGCGAGCACGCTTACGAACGAGGGAAGCTTGATCAGCCATGAGAAGCTGTGCTGGAGGGGCTATAACCTTATAGCCCACTGGGTTTTTGGAGATGGGGTTGAGCTTCTTCTCGTTGACGATCTTGAAAACTCGAGCCTTCTGCGGGTCGGCATCTAAGGAGCAACTCTTCTCGATAAAGGTCTTGTGCAGCTTCCAAGCATTGCCGTATGGATTTTCCTCTGACATGGGCAAACCGATGGAATCTTCCTGCACGAGCGTATTCTCGAGACCGTCGATCATAGGGTCAATACGGAGACTGAAGAGATGCTGATGGTTGGCGGCTAGAACGCCGGGAGACACGACGTTGCCCCAGTGGCTAGTCTTGCCCTCATCGATCAGACTGGTGGCGAGAATTCCAGTAGCTCTGGTCTCAAACTCTATGGTGCCATTTTGCCAGAAGTGCCATGAGAATGCATACTCGTAGTTCCCAACGGTGATGATGCTCTGGACCACGAGGGTGCGAGCTCGTGTAACAGCAGCGACATCTGTCCTGGCATTGGTATGCTTCCATCCAATACCAGCGTCCTGATTCAACAGTTAGCGACAATGTTGTTTCCCGGAATACAATCAGCGGCATGTACCTGTTCGTGTAGACAGATCACGTTTGGGGCTTGGTATGGCTTTCCATCGGAAGCAGTAAGCAAGGCATCAAAATAGGTGATATGTCCCAAACAATCACAACCGAGCTTCAAGTTGTTAGCGGTCAGGCCCGCACCAGCATCACCAAGATCGAAAGCCTGTCGACGATGGTACGGATATCTGGGATCTATTTAACATCGGTTAGTGAAGCTCCACTGTCCTTTACGGCCTTGTCTTACCTCCATATGGGACAGTCATCTCACTCATGCTCAAACGATAGAAAGTCTTCCGTCCATCATATCTCACATCATGGATGGTCATGCCCTCTCTCCAGTTGAAACCAATGCGGAATCGCCACTTCTGCCAAGAGATAGAGTTCCCATCCTGCACGGTATAACTAGGTCCCTCAGGCTGTTGAATGACAAGTGGCTTGAGACCGTCCCGAAGCTTGACGCTCAGAAGATCAGGGTGGTATTCATTCTCAACGCAGTGAGCAAGAGGAGCATCAGGGGCCGTATGGACAGCAGCTCCGTCCTCCTTGCCACCCGTGGGCAGAGCGTCGATCCGAATAAGTTTCAGATCGACCGAGTCAATGACGGGAGAGATAGGAAGCGGGTAGGAGTACATGTTACTCTCCAGGTGATTATGCGGGGCCCTAGCGTAAAGCATGGCCTGAACCAGTCTCGGGGTCTCCAATGAAGAGTCTTTGTCTGCTCCAAATGGCCAAGTGTCACATTGGACTGTCACATTGGGATCTAGGCCCAACTTCTTGATAGCGTCCAGGACCTCTGGGTGAGAAAGGATGGCATAGTTGAACGCGATGACCTCGTCTCTGTAAATCGGCGTCAGTTATCTTTTCATCCGCGTAGCAAGTGATACGAACCTGTCGAAGCCCGCATGGTCGCCAGGCTTAGATAAAGTCGATTTGACCTCGGTTCCAGTATCCAGACTGACAATACTCTCGGTGAAGCCTGGCTTGCCAGGGAACGTATAGAGAACCTGAGCACATCTAGGTACGAATGGCCGGGCAGAGACAGGAACACCGCCACTCTCGGCATCCAGGTATGGAAGCAGCAAGGATTTGGGGGGCTCGGAAAGCGTGGTGTGCTTGAATCTGACTTCTTCCTTGCCCTCAAATTTCTCCTTGACAAGCACTTTCACTATGTCCGCCGCTTTGAGCATTTCCTCCTCGCTCAAGGCGTGGAGGGGATGAGTGCGTTGGCCTTCAACTGTCATGTCGTTTCTGTTATCGTATTCGAAATGCTGTATTCTTGTGTCTTACAGATTGCAACTATTAAAGTATCATCATGTTGTATTTATCTTATGCAAACTACAACGCTTCGCATTCATCATTGGCATTATGACCTTATCCTTAGCAACTGTATCACCGGAACAACTCACGAGTAGCGCGAAGTAGCAGCTCGCGAGCTGCCATCACCCGCGGACACCGATTTGATAATACATTCGACGAGTGCGGTAGGAACATCAGACGATATCTTGGTGTAGGTTCTCGGTATGAGAACGAAGGACCTCGGGAATCTGCTAATCGCATTGTGTGCAATCCCCACTCGTCCAGCGCCTGGATTTTGGTTCTTAAAGAGCGTGCGGAAGGAGGCGGCGGCGGCGGTGGTGGTGGCGGTGGGAGCACCAAGATCCTCAACTGCACTTCTGCATGTCTCGACGGTACCTGTGGTCTTGCCACGGGCGACCTGAACAAAAGACATCACGACGTGTCCTTTCATCACTCTACACACCTACATCACTGGATACATTCCCGTCAAGCCCCTCGGCCAGAACTTGAGCATGTTGAACTGCGAGCTCCTGATCGCACTGACTTCGATCTTGAGGTTTTAGTACAGCCTCATCCTTCTGTCAGGCAATTACCCAGCGACCATGATGGTCTTCAGAATACGGCCGAATTCGAGAACCCCGATGATTGCTCTGACACGACATTGAAAGCCAAAGGAACATGGAACAGTCTTCGGACTCTCAAGTTTCAAAGTGCGTATCCTGCACCCCTTGGTTACCGCCACTAACATAAAGGATTAGCGGAGCATCCTTTCGATAAGGGTCTCCTGAAGTTGTTCTTCGAGTACGCAGCTGCAGGAGTGTACGACAATTCCTTCAGCATCTTAAGGTCACACCGCGCTAACTTCAATTTACAGACTAGCCAGCGGAAGGCATGCCCCAAGTGGTCCCATCCCTTTAGCATTTTTTGAAGGCATACCGGCTCTAGGGGAGTTAGACCGCTTCCGTAAACACTGGCCAGCTATCCCTGGCAATCCCAATTTCGACAATGCCAACCTTTTTGATCGTCTATTCGAGTGCTTGGGTAGCTGGACAAATAACAGGAACTTCGTTGTTACTGAGAAGCTCCTGAACGTGGTCAAAGGCGCGGTACGTTGGTTCATGAGAGAAATACTGAGAGGGCTTCAACATCATGCGGTGGCTAACTGACGCATTCTAGATAATGCAGCACAACAACCCCATGGGATACGACAACCGCTTGGAAAGGATGAAGAAAAATCCAACTGAAGCCCTGACAATTATGCGCGCAGCAATCGCTTCATTTGACTATATGAATACCCAGACCGGCCCAAATGTTCATGGCAAAATGACTAATATCTTGAATGACATGTTCGAACAGTTGGTCGCAGCCCAAAGCATGTGGAAGCTCGCACATCCAGATGTCCAAGCCAACATCGCTTCTTTCTTCAGGGAGTGGCTGACGGATTGGTACGAAACGGCTGTTGTTAACGCCAAAAGCTTCTTGCTGGCCAGCATAGCTGAGATGAGAAATATTTGGGAGCACACAGATCACCCTGATGCAGTTCAGATTTTGGAAACGCTCAACTCATTGGAAGCCAAGATTCCTTTCCTTCACATTCTCACAGATTGGGACTATGCAAGTCTGAGGAATTAGTGGCAAAAGAAATCATTTGGCGATGTGTCTTGTTCTTGGGCCGTTCTCATACCTTCGAGTTAATTCACTTGTGCTTTGGCATTGCTCTTGACGGTGAAGATTAAACACACTTGCTTGGTAGATGTAGTGAAGTCTGTAGTATGAGTGTTGTTTTTATTAAGTTTTACCGTGCTGCATGTGTACTGCTATTTTGAGAGTGGTTTTAGCTTGCATCAGAAATACAGTCGGGTTAGATTGTCTTGAGAATGAGATGTTTGGTAATCAATTATCTATTCTCGGTGATGATAACCTGTTTCTTTGTGACGATCATCATAGTAAGTGCCTTCAATCTATGCAGGGTTCCGTGGGTACTTTTGGTTGGTGTAGTGAATGCACTCTCGTATTTCGGAGCATTCACTTGTCGGGTCTGTATCCCAAGCACCAGGCCATATGTACTCCTCTAGGTCCTCTTCTGGACCATCAAAAGATAGCACCGTATGGTAATTACAGTCCCTTCCCACAAGCGAGTGCCAAAGCGCAAGCAGATATCCCGTTGGTATTCTCATCCAGCCCCAATTATTCCAGCCGTCTTCCCAGTCATATGAGACTGCCTTAATGACAAACTCGCCTGATTCCATGGCTTTAAATACTTCTCTATCAGCAAGAAGAACGAATTTGAACCGACGCCCTGCCATGGCTTCTTCTGTCTCGGGTTTATCACGAAGGCACATTTCGCGGACGACGTGGACTCCCAAGCCGTCGAGAGTTGGATCCTCTCGAACATCAAGATGGAACAAGTCTTTGATTCGTTTGATATCGTCCGAGTACTGTTTTTGACTTTCGTAATACCAACCTTTTGGTAAGAAACCAGCTCGTTGGTGCATCAGCTCGTCTTCGAAGGGCATATCTTGATAGTAGCCGACTGCAAGCATAGTTTGCCGTTTTAGCGCGTCGAGCAGCGTGTCCCATTGCTTATCGGAGTCGGGACTGTAGTCCGTGCGGTAGATGGTGTAGCCCCAGTGACCGTAATACTTTGAGTTTTCGGGGAGGGTTCTGTCAAGCTTCTCTTTGCGAATGATCCTCCCCTGACGTGTACTGGGAGGCTGCCATAGCATGTTGATCATTTTGTAAGGCCTGGCCATATTGTCGGGGGGGTTACTAGTGCGGAATGTAATATAGAGAAATGAAAATGTGGGCGCGGTTTTGGTGATATTGTTACCTGTAGAGGGGAAATGGTCAGACGGGTTCTCCATTTATATTTTTACTCGGGATGGTGGCCTCAGGCAAACAGGCCCGATCCCTGTTACCAACATAAGTATATCGGCTTCTCCTTTACCTTGAGGGAAAAGTCAGTATGCTTTTACTAATGTCTTTTTATCTTGTGGGGTATTAGTCAGGTTAGGCTAAATAAATATTACAGATTGACATTTCGCTGGTAAGCCAGTTTGTGTTGCGGGTTCGATGTGTTATTTGCGGATGAGACTTATGGCTGAGAGCTTGAAACAGAGATTTCAAGAAGGCGGTGAATGCGGTTTAAAATACAATGGGCAAGTGAAAACATGTGATACCCGTTGCGATGTTATGCGGTGTCGGTGGAGTGCTTCATACCAAGACAAGCGGTCTCATTTTCAGAACCAACATGTGGGTCATCAGTGGTGCAATAAATACTTTATACGAAAGGCTTCCACAGACAATTTGCATTTTTAATTGGGCATCATTGTCTTTCAAGACATCAGCTACTGATAGTCGAACCTGAAGCGCGTAAACTCAGGGATCCACCCCGGGCTTGCAGTCTGAGCTTCAGAACAATCGCCACGTCGCCCAATGCAAGGAAGCCCTGGCCAGACATAAGTCTCAAGGTCGCATTTGGACAGTTCACATCCCATCGCACAGTGAATGGTACGAAAAATAGAATCCTCGAAAAAAAGTGACTCCCAGAGGTTCAGTATGTCACCTGTTGACATTCTAACCCATTCCGGACAGAAACGATCCTCGACTTGATCATAATCAACAGCTGTGATTACAAAGACTCCATTTGCAATATCTTTCAGCACCCTCTCATCGGCAACCAATACAAAGCAATGCCTGGCACCTTCTATATTTTCTCTAGCCTGGGGAAGCTCTCTGCGGCAGACTTCTTGGATTTGCGGGATGTCGAGACCATCGAACAACAACGGATTTTCCCGGGTGGTGAGGCGAAAAAGCTTCTTCAGTCGATTTATATCCTCCAGATATTCGCTCTTATCGCTGTATTTTCTCAAATTTCTTTTAATATCCTCATTGAACATTCTGTCATCTTCGTGGTAGCCAAGTGCAAGTAAGGTCTGTCGAGTCACGGCGTCAACCAATGTGTCCCAGTGTTTATCTGAGCCAGGGCCATAGAAAGTACGGTAAACCGTAAAACCCCAGTTTCGATAATACCCAAAATTCTCTGGGGCTTTTCTGTCATTGACCAGATGCTTGACTATAGGCCCTGTGTTTATTCGTGGGGGTCGCCATAAGAACTCAATCATTTCTGAGATATCCGCCATATTGTCGCTTTTGATGATATCGGTAGTTGATGTTATCTGGGAAATTTGTGTTGGCTGCACGGAGACTTCTGGTTCCAAGAAACAGGCTGCAGCGTGTGTTTTATAATAAATTCTGTTACGACGTTATTACGGCTATAGCAATACCTCGGGCTCCACGTTTGTCAGGCCATATTTCGAGCTTGGCTTAATCAAGCAACCTCCGATAATGCAACCAACACACCAATCACATCCATGATGAACTGTACTCAATATAAAGTGCAAGACTAAGCAACCTCATATTTTGTCCGGTGCCTGGTCTTAATTCCTCTAGTAGCTTCGCCACCTGTCTCATCTCTCACCGGTCAACAACACGCTCTTGAAGCTTTTTGCAGACCACTGGCCTGAATCCGATTGAGAATGACACAATTAAGTCATTCGAATATATGGTGCGCTATTTGTGGAGGTCCAGTCGCTTCATACAATATTACATCGCATTACAATCGTCCAAAGGACTGTTTCAAATATGATTCAGAAGTGATCGACCCAGCTGACGTCGAGTGGACAAATCGATCCCAAATATTGGGATACAATCCTTCAGCTGCTGAGAAGTCAAAGTAGGTTTCCAGGTATTTCCTTGTAAACATTCTGATCAGATCAGGTTCTATGTATCTGCACCAGCTAGAATTCATCGGTTCTTGACCTTATCTTCTGAAGTGCAGCGAGATCCCGCTCTTGAGGGTATGGACGTGAGTTCTTTGAGGGTCTACAAGAACGAGAAGTGTCCTGAACGAGTGATTCCCTTCCATCCGGAATGCTACGAGACTTTGGCATGGTATTTCACTGGAACTTCTGACACTACGAAGATTAATAAGGGCGCACTCTATAGAGCGTTGGACCGATTCGCGGTTGTCAGGAAGATCCGACCACCAGAGTTAAGGTGTCTTTCACTTGATTATGGGGACGTCAATGAAGCTCAAGGTTGGTACTGGATATGCATTCCTGGGAGAGAGTATACAGTATCCAAACCGCAGTACAGAACTGAACTAAAGAATCAGGTCGATTCTTTCATTTCAGGTTCTCTGTTTAACAGCAGGGCTCTTCAGTTCTGCCATGGAGCTAAGTCAGGGTCAAACCCATTGGCAGTCCTTCCCGAAACAGTCATATTTACAATTTCGGAATTCTTGAGCAATACAAGTCTTCTGAATTTCTTATGCGCCTCATGGACGATATTTTTGAGCCTGAGGGACAATGCTTCTTTTTGGAAGCGGCGAATAGTAACCCATTTGCCCTACTTTTTCGAGCTGCATGAATGCTCGAGAGAAGAGTCTCAAACTTTAAAGGGCTGGGACTTGAGGAAGATTTTCCTATGGGCTGAGTATGCTTCAAAGCCACGATCGGGAGTCGCGAAACTCATGTTCTCAATCGCCAATCGTCGAAGAATTTGGCAGGTCTGTGAGCAGATTGAGAGCCTTTATATCCGAGAACCACGACGCCAACCCACCGAAAAAGGTTACATCATATACAAAGTTTTCAAAAGTGGACTCCAGGTACTGGGCGATACTCGAGAGCCAGGCTTGTACTTCAGGTCAGTCAATTTCTTGCGAGGCTGGCACGAGCTCTTGCGCCCGTGGACACTTGACCTCTTTTGGAATTCGGAAGGAGATTTATCAGCTATAGCTATCAGCTTTGGGAAAGATCAGAGAATCTTTGGACATGAACCGCAGGAAAGGGGTTCATATCAGACGACGGGATCCTTCTCAGGTGGCGTCTGGATCAAGGGCTTTGTCTTCCATATCTATGCCTCATCTATCCTTAGACCGTGGCAGGCTTGTTCTTGGAACTATTCGTCGTGCAGGGGCGTTGCAATGAGTCGGAATGAAAGGCACAATTCCGGTATACTTACGCAGTAGCAGGTATATCTCACCGATGGCTCTGAGCATACGTATGGCCAAGACGGTCCGCATCTATTCAGATTGCCCTTCGCTGTTGCAGAGGAAATGACCATAATGGGCATCTAAGGCACTCTTACAGTACGTTTGTACAGGCCCTTCCGGAAGTCTAACCTGACAAATATTGAAAGGCGCATAAAAGATACGGTGTTGACCCTTTTATCGAGAAAATGTGGCTTTTGCAAGCCCGCACCGACGGCGGAGAAAGGCCCTCGGAAGTCCCCCAAGCTAGAGCCCACGAAGGTTCCTGTTGGAATGCGAAAACCTACATGTTCAAAAGCATGCTCGCGCCTGACTCTGATATGAGATTACAGATGTGTAAAGGTCGCATTCGGTATAGTGGGCGTTGGCACAGTCTTGTTCCCCTGAACACCCTCATTCTCGCTAATGATACCGACCAACTATTCAAAATTCGCAGCATTTCTGCATACCTCATACGAGACAAGTATAGTCTGAGGACTGGGGAGCTCACAGCTGTGATGTAGGCAACTTGCGCCTTGCAACTGATGTTGAGACTCGCTATTTACGAGACCAGGATGACGACGGGTCGATCTGGCCCGAGCAACGCTGGGATACATTCGAAATTGATGGCCAAGGCGGTGAAAGAATTGACGAGGTTAAAATCCACCATGGCCCCTATCATGATACAGCGCCTAAAGCAATCGAGGTAAGTGGACTATCTCGGGGAGAAGTTAGCTAACTTTAACTCAGATCCAACCCAATCGCGGCCGCTCGGTGCTATGGGGAGTGGACATGAAACGGGATGAGAATGGGGGAGAGACGAATGACCATGCTCGTCTTCCGATAGGGCATCCTACCTGTCTCCGTGCAGAGAAGGGGCTTGCCATCATTGGATTAGTGATGGGATGCGGAAAAGCTTTTGGTCGCTGGCACTCAGACAATGAAGTTGTTGACCCGCACTGGGAGCGCGATCGACTTATGATCGGCAAAGATTACATGGATGAGGGGGATGTCAGGGGACCTTGGACCAAGGAACAGTATGAAAAGCGTAACGAGTCGTCGTTGCATACAGGCATGAGCAAGTTTGGCATTATCACGAAAAGGATTACAGACGAGCCTTAACAAGACATCTAGAGATCTTCTGGATAGGGGTGTATGAGAATCATGACAGTTTATTCTTTCACTATCTAAACCCACAAAATATTGGTGATATAGGAGTTGAGTGCCTATATCTCTAGTAAGTTGAAGGCTGCCCCGCAGAATCCTTCTCTTCGTTCATTTAACACCCAATCATGGCAGTAATGAAAGTCCCAAAAAAAGAACCTCCAATGCCCCCAAGTGCACCAGCAACCTCTTTGAGAAGATGCGGTGTAAAGCAGTGCGCTATGTCTACGTTAGTCGAGCCTTCTTATTATCACGTATCAACGACTTACTGTTACTAGTCTGAAGTGTAACGTCGATCTCCATATAGATCGTATCGCCAAAGTTCTTGCGCATCTTGATGTAGTTGCTAAACTTTGACATCTTGCAACTCTGAGCCTGGAAGTTTGGGTTTGTCGGGAGATAGTATCGCATAGCTGGTTTCGCAGTATCGGGGGTGACTGATTGCTGAACGGCTGAGGCCATGTACCCTCGTGTATGGCGTCCGAAGTACTCGCCTCTGATTGAGATGCGGAGCCAGGCGTCCTTTCTAAGGCTACCGCCAGCCATATGCTTGACCTTTCGGGTGTACACAACACTCTAGTCGCAATCTCCATTTCCGCAGATGGAGTGGATGGCTTCGCCGAGGGGCTTTCTGATGGAGGCTTCGCAGCCATAGTCAACTTGAGTCTTGCCGAAGAAGACCCTGGTCTCTTTGGGAGCACGGGTGTCAAGATCAAAGTCGGTGATGTTGCCTAGTTCTGGAGTGTAGGGTTCTTCCAGAGTGTCAAGATCGCGCAGATTGAGATGAGACAGTGAGATCATGGGAGTCGAATCATAGTCATCAATTGAAACATTGGCAGGGACCAGAAAGCCTTGTCCAAAGTCGAAAGGCTCTTCAGCGTCAATGTCCCGTGGGCTGGTTGCTGGCATCGCCAGTACAGGCGCAAGAGAGATGAGAATGATCTTGAAAGAATGCATAGTGATTGCATTGATAGAATGAGTAGTGATAGACTTATGGTTCTGAGCTATATACCATTACCAGCGCGGCCTGTATTATTTATACCTGCTCATTGCATTATCGTCTGGCGCGCATTTACGCGACATATCTCCGAATTTTCCTCATTTAGGGGCCAAGCGCTATGGCGTGATAGCGGAATACTTTGTCCAGAATCTTGGGGGCCATATTCCACCGCATGTTCGTTGGCGTTTAGGCAATAGCCTATCAACGTGATTCCATCACGTTGTGCAACGCAGAACCGGAATCGACCTTCTCCTTCAAGAGTTACGAATCCTTCGAAGCAACATCTCAGGTATTACAACTGTGTTCTCGAACCTCGCGGACTTAAAATGTTGCGCTACGCTTTGACAATAATCTTACGACCTGACTCTATCAGCCATACCACCGATGCATTATACTTCGGACCCCAATAGACAAAGGACAGCTGAGGCCTCTGAGGCTGTGTTGAGATGTAAAGGGACAAATATACGGTGGTCTAGGAGGTAAAGAGTTTAAGGCAGAATGATGACAGGGGTAAAAACGTGCTAGTGACCCGCCAAGACTGCCGGGGTTGTCGTGTCTCCTTCCGCGAGATCTAGACCCTAGGCCAAGTTTGGGGTTCCAAATCATAACGAAACACAGACAATTAAGACTTGGCAATACTAGGATGTTGTTGTTCAAGCACTTATCTTATCAGGACTTGGTAAGGGCTGAGATAAGGAAGATCTCTTGTTTCTTCTAAGCAGCATCGCCTATTGGTAATGGTTCTTAGACGCCAAATGGAATTAAATATAAGGAGGTAAATATAGGACTATAGTGCAGAGTGTTTACAGAGATTAAGAGCTCGATATAAATCTAAGTAGAACTAAAACTATCATTTATGAGAGTCTACATGCATTCATTCGAGGAGCTCTCATACTAGAGCGTTTAGAAAACGCAAAGAATCCTATTTCAGAACCCGATACGTTATTGTTTGTTAGCATTACTCATGTTGCACCCTCACTCACATCAATCGCCGAGAATAATGGGCTAGCGCAGAGACCTTGACAAGGATAACTCTTCCCCAGGAAGCTATTAGCAGACCATAGGATCCCAAAACCAATCAATAATTCAGATATCACCATCGCTCTGTGGCCAAGTTGTTGGCGCTGTTCCATATCAACGTTAGCTCCTTATTAACTCCCTGCGTTCTCACAACTTGCTTTTGACATCTGTGCAAATACGCCCCGTGGAACAGGACAGATGCGTCCATGAAACATTAAACCCTGACACGAGAGTCAGGAGTCGCTTGAAAAGAAAAAGCAACATTTTTTCGTATCTTACTAGCGTGCACCAAGAACTTTCTCGTCGTATGAAAACGCTCATTCGAAATTAGTCAGAATTAAAGCGTCCTGTAATCTACGGGAAGATCTATCCGATCTATTTCGGCCCAAATTGAGCTTAATCCCCGTTCTTAGTGAAAGCGCAACTACGGAACAGAGGCCAATAAGTGGACGTGGCGTGCGGATCATCTAAGACATTTTTCGAGCGACGCTGGCTGACCGTTACGCGATTGGCGCCCTTGAACCTCTAGTCTAATTGTGGCTTATGGCACGGCTGGGACGCTAGCTACAGATTGTATGTGATTTATCTCTGGAGCAAGCGACCTGCAGCAAGTCTCAGCCAAGTCTTCACTTTGAATTGGTCTCCAAGATCAGATATGTGAGACAATTTCCATTAGTCACAGCTGGACAACCTCGAAGACGTCACGAGCGCTGTTAAGGGCAGAATAGTGTCCGATTAGCGGCAATGGATCACACCTCTTGAGCCTCCGATCATCCTATAAGTAGCTACTCGTCATCGTCTTCCATTCATCACAATTCACAAAACTTAGTCTCCCTACTCAGTTAAATATTACAACACGCTTTCAGTATGACTGGTCCGAACTATACCGCAGTCGTCCTTGATCTGGGCCGAGTGCTCGTCCACTATACGACCAAAAACACCCTTGGCCTGTCGTCAAGCCAGATTGCCAGCGCTCTGGATTCACCTGGCTGGCATGACTACGAACGGGGTAAAATCTCCGAGCAAGAGGCTTATGATAAGGTTACGAGAGACTTCAACATTGATCTGGAGACCTGGACACAGGCTCTGGAGCAGATGAGGGATGGCATGAAGGCCAACCTGTCCCTCATATCTGCCATCAAGGACCTTAAGCATACTTACCCGAACGTCAATATCTTTTGTCTGTCCAACATCCCAAGACCTGAAGTTGAGCTTCTGACAGATGAGATCGAGTGTTGGGGAATTATCGATCAGTTCTCTGCGTCGTCAGATCTGGGAGAGCGGAAACCAGACCTGGCGATTTACAGAAAGTTCTTGAAGCGATCGCGGGTTCCTGCATCGTCGTGCATTTTTGTTGACGATAAGGTTGTGAACGTCACTGCGGCTCAGGCGCTCGGCTTCAAAGGTATCGTCTTCAAAGACAACGATTCATTGGTCAGAGTCCTTCACAATGCGCTTGGCGATCCTGTTTCCCGAGCCCAGAGGTTTCTCAGTCATAATGCAAAGAAGATGTTCTGCACACTGAATACAGGACAGGTGCAGCCTGACAATTACTCGCAGTTGGTGATTCTGCAAAACACAGGAGATCCGTGGGTATCCTAATGCTTCAAATTATGACATCGGCTGACCGTGATCGCAGGGGTTTGGTTGTCCTAGAGAACGAGCGGTATACTTGGAATTACTTCCAGGGAACGCCAACATTTGCCGGGACGACTTATCCTGACGACTCAGACACCACGTCACTAGCCATGACAATCTTGGAAGGAATCCCAATGGCTGACAAAGTGCAAGCAAGAGATAAGATCCTCTCAAATCTAAGCCCTGATGGACTCCCATACGTAAGTTATTGACATCCATCAGTCTACTCAGCCATGCTCACTGCGTTTTAGTGCTGGTTCAGCAAGACGAGACCTCGCTTCTGTCACTGTATATGCGCCACCGTTTTCCGCTTCTTCGTCGTCCATGACTGGCAAGACAAGCTTCCCGGAGTCTACGACTTTCTCTGCCAGCTCCTCGAAACAAGGGCTTACCTCCATGGCAGCCGCTACTACGAAAGTCCAGATTGGCTACTTTACATTCTCACTGATCTTTGCGCCCGTCGACCTTCAGACCCGAACCTTGGAAAGATGCGAGAACTACTGGACATATGTATACAAGAGCGCATGGGTTGTAATAGAGACGTCCTTAGCGCTGCGATGAGAGTTTTGAGTGCTCAGTCTCTGGGCTTGAAGAACAATAGAGATCTTGAGACTGTGCTTGAAGCTCAACAGGTCCATGGCGGATGGGAGCTGGCGTGGCTGTGGGGATACGGTTCGAAACCGCTCAAGATTGGGAGTCGGGGTGTTGTCACGGCTTTGGCTATGAATGCGATTCGGCATGCACGGGCATGATTGTTAGAAGCTAGGTTTTGCGAGCAAGGGTAGTGATTTTAGGTTAGAGAACTTAGAAATGAAGCAATTTCCGAACCGGCCTTCTCACCGATGTCAAAAGGGCCACGATGATCTGAACAAATGAGGGGAAAGATGTCTTGTTTGCCAAGGCCACGATGTTGTCTTTTTCTGTGCGGAATATTCGGGACGACATTAAACCGAGCTAACGATTGAGGGGCAAGTTGGGATCAGGTGACTAACCTCGGAGGTCATGCCGACTTCTCAATCTGAGTTATTAAACTCTTCGCGAAAAAATAAGTGTACCAGGCAGGGTAAACGTATTTGATCATGTTTGAAGAACGGATCGTTGACTTCAAACCCTCTCCTGGGTCAATCCCTTTGGTTGGTGCTTCGATTGTGGTGGACCAATCAGATTACCCAGGTGTTATCCGCGCCGCAAGTGACTTGGCTCAAGACTTTGCTCGCGTGACGAAAGGAGATGCAAGTCCATTAGTTGTGATATCGACTGGCTCGGATTACGAGAGGATACAGACGAAGACAGCCATTATCATCGGTAGTCTTGCTTCAAGTGGAATCATCAATACGCTTGCGCAACAAGGCAAACTTGATGTGAAGGCAATTGAGGGAAAATGGGAGACATTCAGCACGAGTATCATCGATCAGCCTCTCGGAAAGTGTGAAAAGGCCCTGGTGATAGCTGGATGTGATAAGCGAGGTACCATCTTTGGCATTTATACGCTCTCTGAACAAATTGGCGTCTCACCGTAAGTCATCCCAAATGCGGTCAATCTAACGAAATTTACTGACACTGAAAAGATGGTACTGGTGGGCCGACGTACCACCAAAACACCATAAAGAGATCTATGCCATTGAGAAACAGACACTCCATGGCGAACCATCTGTACGACATCGCGGTATTTTCCTCAATGATGAAGCACCAGCCTTGACAGGCTGGGTGAGAGAAAAGTTCGGAGGATACAACTCAAAATTCTATGTCAAAGTCTTTGAACTTCTACTCAGACTCAAGGTACATAACCAACCTGTTTGACTGCGGTGCACCACTAACAAAATAGGCCAACTTCCTCTGGCCAGCAATGTGGCCCGGCTATCCCAACCCTGGAGCATCCTTCTTCACAGATGATCCACTGAACCAAAAGCTCGCAGATGAATACGGCATCGTCATATCAACATCCCACCACGAGCCCATGCAACGGCTCTCAAACGAGTGGTTTGCTGAGAATCCAGACGGAAGCTGGAATTGGTTGACGAATAAGCAGAAAATCACCGAGTTCTTTGAACACGGCGCTAGTCGAGCCAAGGGCTGCGACTCATACTTCACTCTGGGCATCAGAGGAGAATATGATAAGAAGATGCTAGCTGAGGATCCTGCCGCGGTGGTGCAGGATGCTATTGAGACGCAGAGGCAGGTTGTTAAGAAGATTTATGGGAGTGAGGACGCTGTACCTCGTGAGTATTATTCCAGTTGAGGTTGGAAGTAGCTAAGTCGGGCAGAACTCTTTGCGATCTATAAAGAGGTCCAGTCCATGTTCGAAACGGGCCGTCTGAGTGTCCCAAATGATGTCACTCTTCTGTTCCAGGATGACAACTTTGGCACGATCCGTCGTCTACCTACAAAGGAAGAGGCTAAGAGGAAGGGCGGAGCTGGTGTAAGTTCCTCTCTTCAAATTTCAGCGCTCGCTAACTATCGTCTAGGTATACTACCACCTCCAATATGTCGGCGATCCTCGAAGCTATAAATGGATCAACACGAACTCACTAGTACGTCTCAGCTCCCCCCTCTTCTGATCAACTACTCATGCGCTACCAGGGGAAAGTATGGCATCAGCTCCAGCAAGCGTACCATCACAACGCTCGCCAAATCTGGGTCTTCAACGTGGGTGACCTAAAGCCTCAAGAAATTCCCATATCCTTTGCTATGGCTCTAGCGTGGGACATCAACAGCATCAAACACGATACTCTTCCACAGTTCTTTCGTCAAGCCGCTGAACAAGAATTTGGCGCTGAGCTCGCAGATGAAGTTGGGTCAATCTGGCATCGACACGATCGACTGCTTTCTTTGAGAAAGCATGAGCATATCGAGCCTGATACTTTCTCCGTTTTGCATTACAGAGAAGCCGATACTATCTATCGTCGATGGAAATACCTTCTTGACGATGCTGAAAGGGTACATGCCCGTGTTTCTGAAGCGGAAAAGGCAGCGTCTTTCCAGCTAATCCTCCATCCTACCAAAGCGTCTTACATTTACAACAAAGTACGCTGGAGTCAAGCGCTAAACAAGCTGTACGCTCGCCAAAGACGAAACTCAGCAAACACATACGCCCAAATTGCTCTGGACGCGTTTGACCAGGACTTCACACTGTCAGAAGAATATCACAGCCTTTTAGACGGGAAGTGGAATCATATTCTGATGCAGCCCCACTACGGCTACGAAGATACATGGCACGCTCCTTCACGCGACATGATTGGTGGACTCTGCTTTGTTCAGAAACGTCAGAACTCGAATCCTATTGTTGGACAGATGGGTGTTGCTGTTGAAGGGCATGAGGGTGTGAGACCAGGTCGGATCAATGAAGAGTCTGAGCGAACGCATCCAAGCAGACGGGATCTTGTTCCTGGTTTGACTTCACGGCCCATGAGTCGGTATGGACCTGAGGCTCGATACTTTGATATATTTACCCGAGGAGTCCCGAGGATCAACTGGTCTACTTCGGTGCCTGAGCCTTGGGTCAAGCTGTCTAAGGCTTCGGGGGTCTTGGCGCCCGGTGAAGAAGATGCCCGGGTTGAGATCTCGATTGACTGGGATCAAGTGCTCGATAGCTTCAAAGAGGAAGTACTCATCGACATTCGGTCGGAAGAAGGAGATTTTGAACAGGTCCATCTACCAATCGATGGCAGACGAGTACCAGACTCTTTCAATGGCTTCGTTGAGCAGGACGGTTTCGTATCTATCCCTGCTACCGATTGTCACCTCGAGACTCCTTATCTGGTGCTACCTGATGCTGGAAGACTAGAAACTGGATCTTTAACTCTCGCCCCAGGTACCGATACCAACGATTCGATACCCTACGTTCGTTACCCTTTTTACCTCTTCAGCGAGACTGCCAACGTTAAGTTGGTATTATACTTCGGCACGACTCTGGATCTCTCCTCTGAAGATATTTTGACGTATGACGTTCAAATCGATGAAGAACAAAGCCAAAGCTATCCTCTGCAAAAGAGAACTCCAGAGAGTGAGAAGAATGCTGCTGACAAGGGATGGGCGTCGGCCGATGGCTGGTTCTTCGCTGCGTCGGATAATGTATGGGTTCGGGAACATTCGCTTACGTTGGGACCTGGTGCACATACGCTACGTCTCAGGCTGGGTCATGCGAACATGTTGCTTGAGAAGATCGTGATTGACTGCGGTGGCGTAGCGAAGAGCTATCTAGGTCCTCCATTTGGCATCAAGGGTTGAGGTTTTTGAAAATAAACTATCGTCACATATCACAAGTCAGAGAGTTACAGTGAATTACAATTGCCATTATATTTTTACCCCGATGGCTTTTAAGAAATAGTCTATGAATGAATGTATATGCAGATGATGAGTCTCGAGCGCCTGTTTCCCAGCCAGATCCCATGTTTAAAAATAGATACTCGAAATCAGATACGTTCCATCTAGCAAGTCAGGGTGAACTTGAGCTTGCGGTCCTTGTTCGCAATACCGAAGTACTTCTCAACCTCAGGAGTAGCCAGAGGTGCATCAAAAGCAGTGAACCAGAAACCACTAGCATCCTTCTGCTGCCACAACCAGCATCCAATATTGTTGTAGTAGCTCTGCAGACTAGCGGTAGTAGCAGCGGCCTTCTGGTAGTTAGGTCCCTTGGTAGGCCATCCGGTCTCTCCAACCCAGACAGCAGCCTTGGAGTTGACAGCCTTGACGTGCTTCTGCACACTCCAGTACGAGTTCTGGAACGTCTTCTTCTGCAGAGCCTCCTTGATAGCAACGCCCTGCCAGTAGGGGAAGCCGTTGGTGATGGCGATGTCGCACGCCTTGGTGACCACGTCGTTGCGGCCGTCGACCCACGCGGTCCATGTGTCGGTGTGTCCGACCTTGAGGTTCTTGTTGAACTGGCGCACCATGCCGCGCACGTCGTAGATCTGCTGGGCCAGCTTATCGGGTGAGATGTCCTTGCGGTACAAGTCCTCGGAACCGACGGAGATGGCGGCGATCCAGTCGGTGCCGTACTGCTTGATCACCTTGAGAAGAGCGGCCTTGTCACGGCCGAAGTGAGCATCGTCGGTGGCCCAGACGCCAACAAGGATCTTCATGCCGGTCTGCTTGGCGGCGGGGACAGCCTTGACCAGTGCTGAAAGATCGTCAGTACATGCAACTCTATGTGATGCAGGGGTAACTTACTGTTGCAGTCATCGGCGGAGTAGAGGCGCACAGCGTTGAAACCCTTGTTCCAGCTCTTGATAGTCTGGAAATCCTTCTTCCAATCCGCAGTGTACTTGCAAGCGCCATCAGCCCTGTTGGCACCCATACTGAAGCCCTTGTACTGCCCAGCCAAAGCCTGACCAGGAAGAAGCATCAAAGCCGCCGCGACGGCGCCGATAGATCCGAAAAGCTTCATATTGAAAAAATTAAAGTATAACGAAAGTGATGAATAAGCGAGTGACGGGTATAAACAGCCAAGAGATGGACAAGAAAAAAAAAAGTTTGGGGAAGGGCGAGTGTTTATTTAAATTAAACGACCCCCTTTTCCTTGCAGGGGTAGACTTGGTTTTTTTGCCGCTGGATCCTCGTATTGACCCACGCTGGCGAGGCGTTCTAGACCAATTCTTCGTAAGCGTGGTGCTATTTTTGTAGATGCGCCGGTGATTCCGTGGCGCTAGGGACGGGTTTTATGGGGATTGGAGAGGTTTGGGTCATTTTAGAGATCAGATGAACATTAATGCGTTTGGCATGAATTCATGTCGTTTACGTCATTGCCGAGATGGAAGGATTCGAGATCTGGTGACGTGGGGTGAGTTGTTGTGCTGTGGCACGCGTTAAGTGGTTTTGCTTCTGATGGGCTAGGATGTCTATCTTATCAGTTTATCTTATCGGATCACCACTTTTGTCCACACTGATCAGCCCGTACCCTAAACCTCGGTTTTTCAGCTATTTTTAAGTTCAAGACTTTGATCTTTAGCTAAATAGCTTACATATCGAGTACTTAATAGAGTATAGAATGAGATAGTTACAATCAGTTTGTCAGAACAAGATATTTCGCGCATTAACTTTGCAAAAAGGGTTAATCAGGTCACCTTACCATTCGCGAATTTTCGGACTTGAACAAAATCCGAATAAACTCTCTCTCCATAGCAAGTGGCATAACCTGGGATTGTTCACACATAAGACTGCGTTAAATTCGAGAATTGAGATGACGACAGTAGTTCTACAGTATTGACAATAAACTCAGGCTTCTTTCTCCTGTTGAGTAATGCTCTAAGCTTGAGCATCAATATGCACAACACAAAGCATGCCAAATTACAAATTCTCACCTGGTGCAAACGCTTGGTTTATGTATACCTCTGTCTTGCAGTAATAAATGACGGAAGGTTTGCATGAGTTATAATTCTGTCTGTAGGTCATGCTGCTCATCCTCTTATTCAAAAGCGGCTTCCAGAATCATGTCATTTGGATAAGATTCATAGTATCAATCACAGGGCTGCGCTAGCATCATTAGGCGAAAAGTCGATAATAACAATAATGCAAAATATGACTTTAGTATAGGGAGTTAGATATCACGCCTTAAGAATCTGGGTGTATGATGGGAAACTTAGATAAGATCTGCGATTGATAAATGACAAGGTTTGCTGGTAAACACAAAAGTGGTGGGGCATCTTCAAAGTTTCAGCGCAGTCATGCTAATCTGCAAGTACCTCTCACCTTTCCTGATTGATTGAAGAGAATGAATGATAGGGAAATCATCGAATCACTTCAGATCAGGTGAGAAGCCTGTATCCAAAGTGGACTGATGTATTCAGCTGTTCTCGTTGTGCACTGCCATGCACTGATGGACTGATGTGCTGATGAGCGGTTTAAGGGAAGATGCCCCACCAAAAGTGTATACATAACCAATCATAAAACACACTTTCCAACCACTGGCATTCATTCGCAGCGCTGCAAGTGCACAACAACAAACGGCTAGAGAATTATCCGGGCCAAAGGCTAAAATTTTCTTTCTCCACGCTCACGTCAAAAACGATCTCCCCCGCCCTCAGCCTTACTCACCATATCATACAATCCATATCTCAAAATGGCCGCCTTCGATACCTACCAGACAACCCTCACGGGCCGCTACTGCAGCCAGGAGCTGTCCCACCTCTTCAGCCAGCGCTCCCGCCACTCCACCTGGCGCAAGCTATGGCTCTACCTCGCCGAGAGCGAGAAGGAGCTCGGCATCAACACCATCACCGACGAGGCGCTCGAGCAGATGAGGACTCATCTCACTGTTACTGACGAGGACTTTGAGGTTGCGCGCCATGAGGAGAAGATTCGTCGTCATGTGAGTCCATTGATAGAGTGTCATGGGGATAAGCGAGCTGACTAGCGTACCAGGATGTCATGGCTGTAAGAAGCACGGTGCAATGAAATTTTGATAGAACTAATGAGAGTATAGCACGTTCATGCTTTTGGTCAAGCTGCCCCTGCTGCGGCTGGTATCATCCACTACGGCGCGACGAGCTGCTACGTCACCGACAACACAGAGCTCATCCTCATGCGTGACGCTCTCGACCTTCTCATCCCCAAGCTCGCCAAAGTTCTGTACAACCTGCAGAAATTCGCCCTCGAGTGGAAGAACGAGCCAACTCTGTCCTTCACACATCTCCAGCCTGCGCAGATCAGCACCGTCGGCAAGCGAGGTTAGTATTTTTTTTTGGGTCGGGAGATGAATTGTTTTCTGACGGTGTTTAGCTGCGGGTTGGGCGCAAGATCTCTTGATGGATCTGAATGAGTTTGAGCGCGTGCGAGCTGAGCTCAAGTTCCGTGGTGCGCAGGGCACTACTGGTACTCAGGCCAGTTTCCTCGAGATGTGAGTTGGTCATTTTGTATGGTTGGGCTAGTTCTGACATTTTTAGTTTCGGTGGTGATCATGACAAGTGCGATAAGCTCAATGAGCTGCTCTGCCAAAAGGCTGGCTTTGAGGAGTGCTACGACGTAAGTGCATGCTATTCTTTTTATAGTGATTTTCTAACAATTTTCAGATCTCAACACAGACATAGTAAGTCCGACGATGCAGCTGGATCCCTTGTCAATACTAATACTCCTTCAGCACCCGAAAGGTCGATTGTCTCATCGCCAACGCCGTCACTGGCCTCGGCACCACCGTCACCAAGATCGCCTCGGATCTGCGACATCTCGCCTTCATGAAGGAAGTCGGCGAGCCCCGTGAGAAGGGTCAAATCGGAAGCAGCGCCATGGTCAGTCACACTCGTCTGCGACCTTGACAACATACTAATGCCCCAGTAGGCTTACAAGCAGAACCCCATGCGATCCGAGCGAATTGCCAGTCTCGCCCGAGTCCTCCAGTCCAAGGCCGCTACCTACATGAGCACCCACTCCGCTCAGTGGATGGAGCGATCACTGGACGATTCCGCCTGCGTGAGTAACCCTGTTTTGTTCCTAAATGTCTCTGGCATATTCTAACTAGATCCCAGCGCCGAATCGACATCCCCGAGATGTTCCTCCTCGCCGATGCCGTCGCCATCACCCTCCAGAACGTCACAGAGGGTCTCGTCGTCTTCCCCCTCAAGATCCACTCCAACATCATGGCCGAGCTTCCCTTCATGATCACCGAGAACATCATTATGCGCCTCGTCGCAATGGGTGTTTCCCGACAAGAGTAAGTCCATCCTGATCTCAACCTGACCGTCAAATATTGATCAACCCAGGGCTCACGAGCAAATCCGCGTTCTGTCATTCGAGGCCTCTCACCAGGTCCAGAGCCTCGGAAAGTCTAACGATCTTGTTGAGCGAATCAAGAAGACCGAGTTCTTCAAGCCCATCTGGGCCGATCTCGATGGCATGATGAAGCCCGAGCTGTACATTGGTCGCAGCGCGCAGTTGGTTGACAAGTTCTGTGGACCTGGAGGTAAGCTGGAGAAGAAGCTTGAGCCTTATCAGGACTCTATCCAGAAGGCCAAGGCTGCTGAGCTGAATGTTTAAGGAAGTCTGAAACATGTAAATGAACGAAAAGAAAATGGAGATCAGGGCTGGTGATACCTAGTCAAGAATAAAAGAACCAATAGACCAAGAGGCCTTGAGTAAAAAAGTCATTATGTTGTTGATCGGACCTGGAACATAACTATCATGTATCGCTCGGAAATGACTCGGGGTATCAAGACCCGAGCAGTACTGCCGGTACGTAAATTGTACCAATCGGCTACCCTAGTAAAACGGAGCGTGGAGATCCGCACTAACCCCAACGGCTCGACATGGAGTTGGCGCATTAAGCTTTGAAGATCCGGGGTGCCTTGCCGTGCCCCCAAACTTTTGTACAAACACGATTATTGGCGGAATTATTTGAGCTGTTGCAATGCCTGCAAGACAGTAAGTGATTGGACAGACTTGCCGGATATGAAGGTATATAGTTCACTGAGGGGACAGATCTGTTCATTTCATCGGTCAAGTTCTGTAACTATTGCTTTCTCAGTATGAAGTTCCTTCCCCTTGCTGCAAGCATCCTGACCCTCTTCGGAGGTGTTGGGGCCAAGAAATCGCCCTTTTTCATCTTGACGGGTGACTCTACCGTTGCCACCGGCGGAGGCTGGGGTGATGCCCTTCTGAACAGTACCAAGAAACCCGCAGGCGGTATCAACATCGCCAAGAACGGCGCAACGACTGTATCTTTCCGATCCCAAGGCTTATGGGATACTGCTCTCGACAATGTAAAGAGTCACAAGAAGGATCACGAAGCTATTGTCACGATTCAGTTTGGACATAATGATCAGAAGACTCTTACGCTGGAGCAATACTCGGATAACCTTACTACTATGATTGGGGAGGTTAAAGAGGCTGGAGGGACTGCGGTAAGTTTAGCATTTCGAATTAACGGTGCAGCGACTGATTTTGACAGATTATCATCACGTCCCTAACCCGCCGTACTTTCAAGGACGGCAAGGTGGTTGAAAACCTTAGTAACGAGCGCGATGCAGCAATTGCTGTTGCGAACAAGGCTGGTGTAAAGTACTTGGATCTTAACACCGCAAGCACCAAGTATGTCAATGCTATTGGACAGGAAAATGCCGACAAGTATAATGAGATTGAGGGAGATCGCACTCATCTGAACTTCTCAGGGAAATTGGTCTTTGGAAGGATCGTGATGGATTTGTTGGTTGAGAAGAGACGTGATCTGGCCAGGTACATTAAGACGAATAAGAAGTTGAGTCAGCTTATTAGAGATGGAATTTACGCTACTGGAGCGGAGTGATTCTATAGAGGATAGTCGACGCCTGCAAATAAGAACGCGGCGGTGTCTCTTTGGTAGCACCAGAGTACAAAGAGACTGTAGGCCATTTCGTGCTCACATACTGAATGCCGTTCCGAATCCCCTACCAGATTGGTGTCGGCTGTCCCTTAATAGCTGTCTTGGGGGGATAAGACGCAACAACAGTCGTCAACCATACAGAGTATGCCAACAAGATAAATCCCGCAACACACATGACAGTATGGTCAAAAATCTCAGGCAAAACAACGGCGCCCAAGCTAAACGGGGCAAACGTCCATATAACACAAGCCACGTTAGTAAGGCAGAATCCAATGGACAGGCCGTTTCGTGAGCCACGAGACAGATACTCGTGTGTCGGCCCGATGATCAAAAGCACATTGATGAGCGCTCCTGTGAGCATGAAGCTACCGGCACCAAGAAACTCAATCAATATCCAGACGAGTGCAAACATGGCGAGTTGCAGGAAGAAAGTGTACGTCAAGATAGATGAAGTAGTCGGATGTTTTCCAAATAGCGGCGAAAACGTGGCGATGCGATCTTTTGGGCTCTGGATGGTATACCACATGCAGAACATCTCAGAGACGCACATACTGCGAGTGAGAATGAGGTTGAGACAAAGAACCAGTGGTAATCATAGCGGGGCGCTGCTTCGGCGAAGAGATAAACGAATGTTAATTCGTGGGCCACGTAGAAGGTTTACATACAGAAGGGCATAGGGCCTTGACCTTCGAGGATGAGGAGTCTGATGGCGTATGTGTACTGTAGAAAGACGATTGCGAAGCAGGCGGTGGTCGCGACCATAACCGGCGTGTTGTCGAACTGGAGTTTCTCTGCGATGCGTCCATAGTAGTCGATATTCATGATGACCTGGGATAGAAGAATTCGATGAAGCTTTTCGTATTATATATCGCAATGGTTGATCTCGAGATGTTTATAATGATATCTATATATAATTTTATCGTATTATATTGCTAGGTAGGATACAGCTTTATATCAATACTAGCGTTCCAGAATATCGGGTCGCAAGATGAACTGCCGAAAACGGTGCAGTGTTGTGACCCGAAAACCATTATCTCGGTACAATTGAGAACCCCGATAGCCCATTATACCTTGACTAGAACGCAAGAGGAGAAAAAGTGCGCGCTGTTTAGGCCTTATTCTCGTGTTTGTTAATGTCGGAGAATTCTGATTGGCGGGCCCGTATTCTCGGTACGCTTATTATACGATAATGAATCGGGACGAGATGGTCACTTGATGAGCGGCTTTTTAGGAGAGTGAGAGATGGAATTGATGCAGGATAGTAGAAACCTGTAAATAAGGTACTTTAGTAATTTATCTAGGCCTGGCACTTCTCTAATTCTTTAACTATCAGCCAATTAAACGATCTCAGCCACTTTAATTCGCTTGACGACCCTGATACACTCAAATCTGAAGTCAAGCATCGAACAATCATATCTCTGTACCTACGACCCATAGCCAAACCGACACTCCGCTTGGTAAGTTCAATAGCATCATTTCTCAATAGAACATGAGGATAAACCTCATCCCACAACGACCAGAAAGATTCCCTCTCCTGAGCACTTGCAGCATTCCACGCACTGAGCGACATACCTTCTATGTGCTCCTCGTCAAGAACTAGGCGCAGCTGGCTGATATATGGCTCGAGCTCCTCTGACCATGTAATCGGCACGTCAGGTACCATGGTGTCGAAAAGTCTTCCGCGCGCTGCTCGGATAGACTTTGTAGCCGTGATCAACCGGCCGTTTAAATCCCGATCTTCCCAGAAGCCGAAATTGTATGCGAGCCAGGCCACGTCTCGCATTCCCATCGAAGAAACCGGTTGTGAAAGAAGACCCATAGACTCAATCGGTCGCCACAGTCCGATCTCAAGAAGTAATAGGCCCAAAGAGTAGTATTCGTGTCTCTGCTTGTAGTATGAGTCTCGCTTATTATGACGTGCATACTCCCCCAGTTCATAATCGTCATCCGAAGGTGCTTCGGATATAAGCTTGTGAAAGATATAGGCTGGGTGCTGATAGATTGCTTCTCGTAATAAGTCGGTGTTCTCATGTTCTCCTCGAAGAATCACATATGACTCTTCCGACTGGGTAGTCGGCCTGGCTTTTCGCCTCAAAGGTCCAGACCGTCTTGAGCCATCCGCATTACTTCGCCTGTCAGAATAATAACTTCGTTTGCCAGATCCACCTGATAAGCCATTCCACAGTGAAGGTGTAAAAACTCCCTGAACCGCTGTGAAAAGCCCTTGACTTGATTTTGTAGTTCGTCTCAAAGGCTGAGAACGTCTGCTCTCACCTCCCTTACTGCGGCTATCCGACCCTCAGGGTGATGTATCCCGCTTTGGCGGCGCAACAGCCTTTCCATCAGCAGAGTCGTCAGTCTCCCAATCTGAACCCACCCCGGCGGCCTTGCTAGTCTCTTTTTCATTTTTTTCCACAAAGTTTGTTTTGCGAGAAAATCTAAATCCCTTGAGATATGGTCGATCAACTCGATATGCTCCACCTGCGTCCTTGTCTTTAAAGAAGAGAATATTTTTTGATGAGATATCTTTATGCATCCACCCGGCAGAATGCATCTGAAAGATAGCCCTGCAAATGGCCTGGGCTAGTTGAAATCGATCGTCCAGTGTGGGAATCCGGCTATTTCCGTTACTCATCATCTCGTGCAGTGTTACTGGCTCCGCTACTGGGTCAACACCATCAGGCAGCTCGTGGATCATCGTTGGGCTTTCTGTGTCCATGAAGGAAATTCCTAGGCACCGCGGAGTGCTAAAGTCCTGAGACATCCTCGCTTGACTCAAGAGAGAAGCCAAAAGTCGAGTGTTCCGATGTTTGCTACCCTGAGCGTCTGATCGAATTGTCTGATGTGTCTCTAGGAAAACACGCCTCTGGTCTCACGTACCCAAGCGAGACCCCTGCCCATCAGGCTGAATCTCACTTCGAGGGATGACCAGGACCTCATCTGCCTTGGGACTCTGGCCGCTGATCTTCAGTGCCACAGACGCTGCGGACGATATCCTTTTGTATTGATCCATACTGCCTGAAGAGACCAAAATTTCTCGACTCGTGCCCAAGGATCGATAAACCTCCAGACTATCTTTACTCGCAGAGGCGAGAAGCACCGCTAGAACGTCTCGGGTGATTTTGAAGCCAATTTCGCGAGGAAGGAGGCTGTATAGACTGTCATTGTAGTACTTCAACTGTTGTAACAGATCGTTAAACTTTTCTTTATCCATGATGGCCCATTTGAATCGCCCGATTCTGGAAATAAAAGACCCGGTGCTCTTCGAAGACCAATTGGCTTCTGAATCTGCCTTTTCGAAGGATGACAGCTTGACACCATATTTGTCGGATAAACAGTCCGTGTCATCGAAGACATCTCTAATACACGTCAAAGTCCGAACAACGACCTGGCAAAGGGCCTCATTCTCAAGAAGTCGTCGATCCAGATTACTGTCGTCAGGCTCAAGACCAGACTCAGATTTAGTTTCGCTCGATAGTCCCGTGCCTTGCCCCCATTGGGCCAAACGACGCTCCTCGATAGCAAGCCTTGTTCCGAGGTGGGTTGCGGTCTTTTCGAGTTCCTTTGCTTCGATAAAAATCTTGTATGCGGAAATCAATTGCTTGAAAAGCTCAATGGCTAAGGGGACGACTCCAATAGCAAGGCCGGCCACCTCCATTATGTCTCAATTGGATGCTGACATGATATGAAAGAGCTAGGATTCTCGGGCGTGCGGGCAGCCTCTTTGAGGGGCTGACGTGATGCTGCAGGTCAGGTCACATGTTCATGCATACCCCTGGGCTGTTGATAAGCTAGATTATAGCTAGTTTTAAATCAAAATTAAATAATCAGCTTTTCAAGCTGGCTATAATCGTATTTATGATAATAAATCGGGTTAACCAGCTCAATTAACGAGTGACATTATGGACGGCGTGAAAGTAAACATAAGTCTCTTGGCAATTTAGACCCTAGTATACAAAGCTCTTCATCCTGACTTCAACCCCACTGTTCCAACCCCCTAGACTTGGCCTTTCTCTTTGCAGCGCCGGAAAAAGTGCATTCAACAGAGAATTACGACCCTATGAGCTGGAAAGGGAATCGAAATCCAACTCTTCACTGCGACGTTGAACCAATAGATTCGAAGAATAATCGCCAAGTAGTTTGAAGCCCGAGAAAGATGGTTGCGGCTTGCAACCCTCCGGCAACTTCCAGTCGTACTTTAGCAGCATATGACATAAGAGGATCTTGATCTCATTCGCAGCGAAGAAGCGTCCGGGACATGCATGATAACCATGGCCGAAGCCAAGATGATCAGCGCTGGTGCTGACAAGATGTGCTTTCTTGTCGTCGCCTGTCTGACGCATCTTCACAAATCGATATGGATCGAACTGAAGTGCGTTATCGTAAGTGTCGGAATCCCACATGTGCGACATATTTCCGATAATCTTGTCGCCTTTCTTGAGGATGTCGCCATTGGGAAGCGTAACATCGGCCGTCGCGACCCTCCTGAAAGCACCTAGAGCAAATATTAGAGGGTGATAACGTGTTGGGGAGTGTGAACAGAACTTACCTAACAAGATTGGACGCATCCTTTGAGACTCTTTGACCACGCTGTCCATCAACTTCAGGTTATACAGAGCTGCTTTGGTCATCCCGCCCTCGGCTCTCAAGACAGAAACGATCTCCTCCCGCAGCTCCTGCAATAACTTGGGATACTGACTGAGATTGAGAAGTGTCTCGGCAAGTAAGTCAGACGTGGTATGATACGCCACGATCGAGACAGCAATCTGTTCCTTGGCGGGGTCATGCTTCTCGTACTCCCTCTCAAACCACTCAAGTGAGTCATCAAAGGGACATGGTTTCCCTTCGGCAAGTACCTTTCGCTTGATAGCATTTCGGCGTTCGATATGGGGCTTGAGACACGCTCGCGCTTCGTTCAGCTTTGCTCGGATAGCCCAACATTGAGGAAGAAACCAGTGGATGTATGCTCGAAGCCATCGGGGGTATTCTCGTAGATGGCCTCCATAGCCAAAAGCTAATAGTGTATACTCGCTTGAGGTTCTATTCCATTCTTCGTCCCGGCAGAGCTCTTCGCCCATGAAGATTCTAGAGGATACGCGGGATACGACGCGGATAAGGTCTGCCTGGGGTCGGATCGCATGCCATTCTAGGCTTTGTCAGTCCTGTCATCTTACCTGCAAGATGGGGCAATTACCTGAAGAGTCCGTGAGACAGTCGCGGATCGCTAAGGATGATTCTTCAGAGACGGGACCAGTTATCCTGGCTAGAGGATCAAGGTCAATAAGTAGTCAAGAGAGAGGAGCTCACAAAACTAACTCAAAGCCTTTGTGATATACTTGTTGATGACGGTTGGCATTTTAGGGTCGAATCCAAAAGGGCCAAAACCAGGAATGTACTGATGAGAGTCCTGTTTTGCATTAGCATCAAGCCATCGTTTTGAACATCAGCACTTGCATCTTTAGCCGGGGTCAGAAAGTCGAGCTGTCGGTTATTCTTCAATGCATCGACCCACGAAGGAGGAATAACTAGAACCTTGCCTATCTCGGTGTAAGCCCTGTATGGTTGATATTTATAGGCTGTTCGTGAGTTGGCAAGGAGACTCTTGCTGTTGGCGAGGAACTCCTTGACCACCCGTCTGTCGGTCAGTTCCAAAGACTTCTTGGGGATCAGAAATGGGTATTTTTCGTCTTGAATGAAGAAAGAGAAGTTGATGACTAAGATTGCGATAAGTGATATCACAGACAGAACCGCATATTGCGGATTCTGGAGTACGGTATCAACGTATGTCGACATCCCGGAGGACTGCCGATGGTGGGATGATGGATTTGAATCCTTCACGGCATTGACGCTGTACTTATACCATCCACGAGGTATATATCAAAAGAAGGATCGGCATAGAATGCTACTCTTCTGTACATTGACCCAGTCTCCATCTCAGCGGAGCTTTAAGATGCGAGCCCCGACGGGGAGTACGAGAATTACAGCACCTCAGGCCAGTATGCCAAAAACAAGTGGCTCAAATAACTTGGACCATCCTGGGACTCTTTGTCCGTTATTGTGTCACCTCAACTTGCGTCTCTCGAATTTCTGAGACTCCGAGAGCCCGAGACCTTTGGAAAATACCACCACATCGTCAATGCATAAACGAAATAACACATCATATCGGCTCAACCCCGTGAATATCTCCGTTTTAATGTAACACTAGGGTCGTATAGCCATGCACGAAGGACAGTGCGTGAGCCAATAGGATAATAGGTGTATACGATTATAACCGAGATTTTCGCCAAGCATTTCCTGTTTGGATTCGTATCGATGGCCCTGCGCCATACACTTACTCACGGGCCACGACAGCCAAGCGACAGCCAAGCGTGGAGAGTCCATGGAAACTCTGCGGACGGAGAGTGGAATGAATTGAGGGGGACAGAGACGAGCCATGCGATGGCGAAGAGAGTGGTTGTGAAACAGGGGAACAGTGGAGTGAACATCTGCCAAAGATGGCGGTAGAGGATTTGAGAAGTGAGACATAATTACAGTGGAAGATAAGCTTACTACAAGTCTCTGATTTCTGCATCAGTAGTATGAAGCTACGCTTTGAGATGAACTCTATTGAAATCAGTGCAGACTCTGAGCCGTCTCAAATGTATGATAAACTTCAATAACGCAAAAGTTTATCCACGTCAGATCATCACGGAGATAATGTGCTTGTGCCGCAGCACTGCAGCTCTAGCCGTTTTGGTCCTGCCAAGGGTGATCGCCTACCCCCCATCGGCAGTTTCTTTTTCCCCAGTGACGAGCGGTCTTTGCACCGTAATACGGGCCGTACCGAGTCGATAATCGGATTTCGGCACTGGAAGGAGGGTGTGATGGCGGAATTGATGCGCGAAAGGACGGTTACTGAAGCCACCGGCTATGATCAAGGGCGCATTGCCGGTCATGCAAATGCTTCTCAATTTGGCGATAGTAAACCCTTTGTACTGGTTTAATGTTGCAAGGCGGATCACGCGGGGGTTAGGTTATTCCTGTGAGGTCAGCGCTCAGAAGCACAAGTAGCTCCAATGGCATTGGGCTTATGAAATGACACTATTGCAGTACTATTTACATAGGCGCTGATTACTCTCAGATATAGTTGCCGAAATAGGTTCTGGAACTCAATAGCCCAGCCACAATCAGCCAAGTGGCCTGTTCTAGACTTTGATTTGTCTTATCAAAGGCATGCAAACATGTAGTTTGCTCGCTATTTAATCGTTGACAGCAGCATGGCATCTCGTCAGCAACCTCTCTCCCTTGAAAAAGTTCTTTGTTGCAGTCAAACTATGTCTACCACCGCCGCTTCCACGAGTCCAACTGACGTTGGACAAGCTCTGATTAATGCACTCAATAATCCAACTGGCAATCTGACTAGATCACTACTTTTGGCTGATGAAGACGGGAACATCACAGGCAAAAAGGGCCCTCGTTTTATTCTTCAGTCTTATGGCTATCTCGGTACTCGCTATTCCCCTTTCCTAGTAGCGCTTCTTCAACTGACCTCATGCTGCCAGATCTGAGGGCGTCCCTCATCGCCAGCATGAACTTCCCCTTGGACGCGACATCGTTTGAGACACTGTATCCCAATGCCTCTCTGACCTCATTGAATACCTTCGATCCCCTTCTGTACAAGGTATGCTCGTCCTTTAGAGTCTTGATACGATTGCTTATATATCGCGAAGCAAACAGAAACCGCGATTCTGGACTTTTGGAACGCTGTAGCGACTTTGATCAATTCGCACTGTCCAGATTTTGTAAGTCGTAGACGGCGTATTGGAAGAATGGAATGATGGCAATGCTGACATAGTTGCAGGGACCATTTTCATCGAAACGCAAATGCTTTGCCAAACTCTCATTGATCAGCTCACAGGCGCGGGAGAGTCCAGTCTGCAGGGAATCGTGAACACGTTGACCAATAAGACATACTCCCAGCCTGATTCCGAGAACAACCCTGAGTTCAAAAGTCTTGCTCAAAGCGCCAGCGAAATGCTAGTGAATCTCAGCCAGGTAGTGAACCAGAGAACAAGCAGTATTCAGGGTTTAGCAGGCACTATCTCTGCTGTGAGTGGTCCTATATGACTATTTGATAAAGTATGAATGAGGCTGATTCAACATGGCAAGGAAGCAAGATTCAGGCGACCAAGACAGAAACCGATGCCGTCGTGGAGAAGTTCGGTTTGAACGACGGTGACCATTTCATCTCTACGCTTGATGAGACAACTCCAATGAATCTCATAGTTCTCAATAATCACTTCGAAGCAGCTCAGGCCGCTCAGGCAGATTGGGTAAGTGTCTTTTACTGGATTGAGCAAGTGCTCAGCCTTTTATCCATGCCAAAGTCAATGGGAATCCCACTGACGGTTTGTCGCACAGGACCGTGAGATGATGGAAGCCGGCACTACGGTGTCTTACATCTATATACCGGTCACCGGCTGGATTTCAGGATCAAGCGCTATCATTGCGAAGCAGAGAGATGTGAGATTAGCATGGTATGAGTACCAAGCTCACATCGCGAAAAAGAGCACCGACACCAACAAGACAGCCTACGCCCTTGTTGGTGCAGTGAATCTGCTTTCTTCCCAAAGTGGAACCATGTGTGATAGGATACAGAGTGCCGAGAGGGCGTTGGGCGAGATTCAGTCAACATTGGCAGCGCTTAGCAATAACTTGGGGCAGGCGGCGACTTTGATGGCTGCGGCGGATGGAACCGTGAGAAGATCGCTGATTGCGAATCAGCAGGCGATACAGGCGGGAATCACCAACGCTGTGAAAGAGTTTCAGGATACTTTGTCTGCCGTTTAGGCACTGGTTACGATTGACTTAAACATTCAGACAACTGGAATCACCGCAGATATAAACGCGCCTAGCGTCTTTCCAGAAAATTCCTAGGGGTTATATAGTAAGAGCAGGGAATACCAGAGATAAAATTTGCAAGAGCGGAATATTCAAGATAAGATACTGTAATGTTATATATTTATCTAAGCTAAGCTCAGACTTATATCACAGATCCCAGTCCAGCAATGGATAGGATCACTGACCTTAAGCGCAACAGTTCCCAAGATACTCAACCTGTGCCGCAAAGCCCCTGGCCTCATCCCACATACCATTCATCCGCCTCCACTGCGCATCAAATGCCGTAACAACAATCCACGCCTCCCGCTGCAAGGTGCGATTATGAAGTGTTTCCCCATCACGCATGGCTAGTATAGACTGTGCTACTGAAACGTAACCACTCCTGTTAATTCCATTGTACGCACTTTTCATTTCGATGATAAGGCTCCTCATAGCACTGCGATGTCCTAAAATTCTAGTCCTCAATGCGTATATGTCATGAGCGAGTTTTGTCTGCGTCGGCGCCCTCCTACCATAGGAAGCGAGTCTATCGGCTAAATGTCCCAGTTCTTCCTTGCAGACGTCGGAGCGTTGGGACAGATCGGGGAATTGACTTACGTGGTGGAGAGATGTACGCAGGGACTCTTTCAAACCGTGTGTAATCTTCATATTGGCCGGGGAGAAAAGCTTTTTTTGTCTATTAAAAGTAAGAGTTTTCGATTTGACAGTTGGTGAAATGTGTTGAAGGAGAAATGGCTACAGAAGTGAGAGTGCCGGGTGGATAGTCAGATATTTATAGACGTTGACGTTGACTTGACTCCTTTTCACTTTCGTAACCTCGCAGCTAAGAGCTGCTAGATCTTTGTTTTTGAGCATCCGCTACAGAGAACAAAGGTTCACAATAACGAAACATTGCTGAGACTGAATCTACATGAAGATGGGACCAAAATAAACCACTGGCAATTGGTCCTTTTCAGACAGTCATTCAATGATCTAGCCATAACGTGATGAAATGATTGTTGGAAGCCATTTACCGTGTTTTAGACGGTAAGTTCCCTTGTCTTACTCACCTTGATTACCGATATGTACGTTGAGACTGGACTTGCAGGGGTGAAAATGTCAGTGGAGACTTGTCAGGGCGGGGCAAACCAGGTGGAGAGAAATCATGACATCTTCACCGACCTCACCATGGATGTGCAACCTTTTGCTCTCTTTCCTTACGAGCCCCTAAAATCCGACGAGTTACGCTTGTTGCATGTAGAACCTGGCGACACTGATGTGATACGCGTCGAGCTCAGGACCGTTAAAATCCCGCACGTCGCAAAGATTCTGGGCCTTGTCTTACTTCTGGGGTGCCAGAGAAAACCCCGCCACGATCCTTCTGAATGATCAGCCATTCAGCATCACAAGAAACTTGTACAATGCTCTGTATCAGTACCGTAGTCATGTTTTCCAGGGCTACGACAGTGATGATAAGGCTTTGCTTTGGGTGGATGCAATTTGCATCAACCAGAACGATCAGGTCGAAAAGTCAATCCAAGTTCCCTGCATGTCAGAGATCTACGGCCAATGTGAGCGTGTGTTGGCGTGGTTGGGCCCGGTTGACTGTGATGAGGAAATTCATGTGTGCAGATTGGCCGAGAGGTTGAAGTACTTCCAGTCACCTGCTGATTCAACCAGTCAAGAGCTCTTTGAAGATGACCGAATCACAGCATTCATGAAGTCTGGACGTTCTGGCGAGACAGCCGCAATCGACGTTGAATCTGTGCGGAAGGCTCTAAAGTCCATCGGCCATCACCCATGGTTCCGGCGTATCTGGATTCTCCAAGAAGTCGCCCTAGCAATGAAACAGCCAATCTTGCTATGCGGAGCTTACGAACTGGCATACGAGATCTTCTTCAAGACTTGGGTTTTGATGTTGAATCCATCTGAGGACGGACAGCTGCTCTACTCGTTCATGGCGGAGAACCCAGTCAGGTTCAAAGATATCGAGCTGGTGTACAAGAATATTCTACAGGCCAGAAGCGAAAACAGCCCAGAAGAAGCAAAAGGCGCCGTGAGTCACGAGAAGCAGTGCGCTCTCGACATCGTCAAGTTGCTCAATGAGACGACGGAACTAGAAGCTACGGTGGCTCATGATCGCTTGTACGCACTCATTGGCCTATTGGATTGTGATCCTCTACCTTCAGCACTTCAGCCGGACTACACACAGTCTTTCGAGGAACTCTGCTACAAATTTACAATGTTCGTTCTTGAGCAAACTCAAGATATCCGCATCTTGAACCTGGGAACTGTCGGGGAACCTCCAAACCGTTCCCTCGTGGACACCAGATCCCCGAAATAGCTGGACAGCAAGGTCCAATTTAACTCCCAGTCCTGGGAAGTGCTTGAATGTTTCTGAGGATGGTAGGACTCTCACCATGCCAGCTATCGCCCTTGGCCAATGTGTGTCTGTCTGCAAGCCTATCACTTCTGATCCCGATACTGGTGCCGTATCGCCGGTGGCGTTTCTGGAATTCGATGAGGCTGTGGTCAAAGTTGCAGCAGCTATAAGAAGAGTTGCTCGCATGGAAGTCATGACCGAGTGGTTCAAGTTTCATCTGTCAGACATATACACCGAAGAGCGGTTGACTCAAAATCCCATCATCGTCCAGAGAGTCATGATAGCTTATGTGTGCATGATCCATGGTCAACCACTGTCCGCACTGGGGACAAGATTTGGAACAGAAAAACAGTTGCAAGGCGCATATTGAATGGTCACAGACCCAACTTTTCAACAGAGTTTGGTTGGGTGTAGTAACTTTGTGCTACAAGATGGAACAGTGGGACAGTTACTTCACGGTGACGCAGTAACAGCTGTTGAGGATGCAATTTGCGCTTTTCCGGGTCTATCAACTCTTTTTCTCATACGGAGAAGTGACGATGGAAAATGTAAGATTGTTGGGCAGGATTCAAAGTGGCAGAATATTGGAGCAAGTTTACCTGCGGATCAGCTTGAGACTACCGTCGGTCTTTTGAAGCTGCACATTTGGGAAGAGACGTCGATAGTGTCGTTAGAATGGTAAGTATTGTGTAGGCAAAGGGCTGTAGTGGGTAGATCTCCGGGAATGATAATATCATATGGTCATCAGAACGGATACATGCTGTGTGCAGTGATTAGTGAAACATGTGTAATTTTGACACAAGTCTCAGATTCGATAGTGCCATGCAGCTGGGATTATATGGTCATGTTTGCGAAAGACTACTTGGCAAATTCGTTCAACTCAACTAGTCTCACTACTACTCTTTCTCTCTTTCCTCCTGCTTTCCGAAGAGATAAGCCGTGTGGTTCATGAAGCTCCTAAAAGAAGTATTTCCAACATGAGGGACTAGATCATCTCAAGCCTTCTGACGCCATGACCAGGCTGCACTCGCGTTACGCAACCAATACCAAACAGCCATTCGAGTACTATGGTACTACAAGAGCTCGACTCCTGCAAGAGATTGGAGATAGTCGAGTTGAAACCAATAGTGTACGATAGGAACCGAAGTTACACGAGTTTCTCATTGAGGCTTTTTTGCGAAGAATCATCAAGCTGAAAACAACAAGAACAAGTAAGGAGGGTTGTATAACACCTGCCCAGCCCAAACAGTCGCTAGAAATCTTTGAACACCAGCACAAATCACACCATACTATTTCATACAAACGTCTATTCCTGCATTCCGGAGTCTCCTTCTGCCATGATTGAGACAGCTGGGGCAAGCTCATCTACCACTACTGTCCAGTGCAAGGAGACGGTTACTTGGAAATAACTGATGAGTGTCACTATACTCCTCTTCATGTAGACAGCATGCAGGGGTCTTGCGGAATTGTTTCTGAGCTGACCAGTGCTGGCGCAGACTGCGATGCTAGATGGCGAAACGATCATGCTGACCCTGACTGTCCAGATGCCCCTGGATGGACACCATTGCATGTCGCCTGCTTCCATGATCAAGACGAAATGGTTAGTCTTCTGTTACCAGACATACCATTACCAGTGGTCGAGGTTGATGCCGAAGCAGAGAATCGGAGAACTCCTTTGCACGCTACAAGCCTAGCAGGGAGTGAGCGTGTCGTCAAGTTGCTACTTGAAAGAAGAGCAGATATAAATGCTACGGACGATGAAGGAAGCACTCAATTGCATCTCGCTAGTGGTTACGGCTCGGGGTGGAGAAAACGGACACCAGAACGGAATCTGATAAAACCTGATCGCGACTATTTTGAAGACTCAGAATCCGTGAAACGCTGTTGGGACTACTCGCCTAGACAATATGTATCCGTCATTGAGCTTCTGATGAGATATGGAGCTGATCCAACCATAATCGCTGAGTACGGCTGCACAGTTCTGCACAATGCGGCGATAGCTGTGCACAAGGGAAATGATGAAAAACTCCTCGACTTGATGCGACTAGATACTCTATCTTGGAGAGACTGGAAGCAAAGCCCAATTTATTCTGCGCTTCTGGGTGAGCATCCGCTCGCTGCCATGGAATCGCTGCTCGCCACAGGAAGTCAAGGAAGCGCCTTTTTGGAAGAACGGTGGAAAGCTTCAAGTCATCGAAATGGCGGCTAAAATGATTAAGCCCTTTGATATTCTGGGTTTACTATTTTGTGAGATGCCAAGCGAGTGCGAAATTGTAGTCACTGGATCTGATAATTGGGGTCCGATCCGGTGGGCGGCACACGAAAGACTTCCAAATGTCTTGTCCAAACTTATCGATGACTCTGCTCGTGCTGAAGACATTGGTAGGATGGTCCATGAGGCATTGCTGGCAACGTCCAAGTCAATAACCCCTCAAGAACTCGAGCACGAGCCATCTTGCGAACTCTTTGTCCAAGTCATCTGGATTCTTATCACGAACTCTCAACGAACGCCCAAAGAACATGGGAGCAGTCAGAGGTGCCTAGAACGTCGTGCGGAATGGGTCGACTAGTCGGGCAGGTGCCACACTATCTAACATTGCAGGGTCTTGTGATATGTCGCGAAAGCGAGCATCTTATCTTCGAGATCGACAAAAAACAAAACAAATTATTTCGTCTCGATAAAGAGTCAAGTCCACCCAAAGACAATTGCAAGCTCAAAGCATAAATTCAAATGATCCCGAAACTCGGGAAACAGGAGAAAGACGCGATAGGCAATGCGGAAAGGAGTTAGGAGTCGAGGCAAGCAAAGCGGTAAAAAGTCCTACCATCTTGGGTACTTTACAGGACATTCTCAAGGATTCCCCTTTTGCACAGATATCTCAAACGCACAGAGACGAAGTCGATTACATACCTCCCGTACCTGGACCAAATACCAGGCGGATAGTCCAAGCGGCCGAGGCCACAGTTATAGCATTCTTCAAAGCGAAAGGGGAATCAGGTAGAATTAGAAGAAATCAACCGATAAAGGAAGTTGTTTACGATCCAAGACCTACAGAAGTAGTGGGAACGGCAGTCAGGAATCTGCTTGGCATGACTCAAAGAGGATCAATGCATTTCAACAGCAATCTATACGCCAAAGAGAACCTCAAACTCACATGGGTTCATTTACCTTCTACCAAGGTAGGTAACAGTGCAAATCTGACTGGAAAGGCCGCTGACTCGAGATAGATGGTTTGGATAAATGTCGGTGTCCTAATTGCATTTTCAGAGCTAAACGTAGAACATATGGGCAGAAGTCATACTAACATTATTTCCCAGGATCCTCTCACCACAATCATGTCACATGAACGTTATCGTACTCGCGACTACTACAAAGTCAGGTCTTTCTTCCGAGATAGCTGGGTTGAAGTCCCTGACAAAGAATCTCGTTCACGAATGATGAGGCCCCGGTCTGTGATCAGACCGACGGAGAAGTCAACGGACCTCCAGTTAAAGGAAGAAGAGACAACAGAATCTACTACACTCACAGAAACGGAAAAAACGGAGGATGGAAGTCGGGGATCGGAAGCTGCGGAGAGCGAGACCGGTCTCGCCGACTCGAAAACAGAGAATCAGAAGATCTACAATGACTGGGACTGCAATTCTGACCAGCTTCCAAAGAAGTCTCACGAATTCGTGTCTGCATTTACCATCTATGTTTGTTGAACATCTGTCTAGGTTTCTAGAGACTAATAACCTCTTCTAGATGCCATACCTATCCCATTTTACTTATTGTAGACATTGGGATTCGAGACTACTCTCACACGACTGGGATCTAAAACAAGGACATGATCATTACGAAGAGCTGTTGGATACGTACAAGGGGAAGGATGAACAACAACACGGTTCGCCAACTCTTGATGAACGGTACTACCAATTCGCTGGAGAAGACAACGGAGCCATAAACGACCAGAGCAGTAGGAATGAGAGCCAGATTGTGAGCAAGTATCTCAGAGAGAATGAGAGAGCCTAATCAGCGGACAGTTGTACGTGTTAACCAAGTCTGGATCTGGGCTTTTTCAACAAGTAGGTTAAATATGGCCTCGAACAAGTCTTGAGCTAACGGAACCCCAAAGACTGTGTCATTACAGCTACCTCATCACCATTAGGTGGCAGCCCTGATTTACTTGTCGAAGAGATCCTGAATTCTCTAAGCAAACAGGGAGAATACGGCGGTAGTGGAGCACAGCCTGCGACCGCGTCTGAACTAGTACCAGCGATGATCGATCATTGCATCGGCTCGTACGAGAGAAGATCCAACGATGGCGAGCGTATCTCCGTTGGACAAACCTTTTCTCACTATATCAACAGAATTGTGAGTCGTTAGCTAAACACTGCATATCAAAGATTGACGAGGTTTTAGGGCAGGAAGGAAACCACTCCATTCGATGACTTCCGTACATGGTCGCCAAACGAACATCAACAGAAGAAAACCCCAAACGACAAAGGGAAAAATGTTTTTTCAGGTTGAAAGCTTGATTGGAGGGCCGAGCCTATCAAATACCATAGAAACCAAAACAACGCAGACGGCCAGGCGGACTCACAACCACGGCCATGATTCAGTGCCGCGATCGTCGATTACGTCAAACTCTCCAACGATGTTAGATGCTGAGTAGAGCTAGCCGGTTTTAGGGAATTCTATCTTCACACTAGTACCTCTGAACAACTGTCATGAGTCATACGGTAGTACGTTTTATCGGCTAGGTTGGTGGGGCAGCCAACATCGGCAAGAAGAATATCTCCCCCGATCCTAGCCGGCTGTGAAGGTTGTAGCGCCGAAATTCATGGAAACTCATGGAAGCAATACTGTAGCCATTGAAGGATCGCAGTTACTGACTCCTACAAAGCTTCTTCCGTACTAGGCGATCCTCTGTACTAGGGTAACCATGACAGTACCCCGCAGATCCAACCTGTCTGCTCCTTGTTAAGGATTTTTTGGTGTCGATAGGACCACTTTCTTAACAATTTTATGCCAAGAAAGTGTGATGATAAAGGAAGGTGAACGCAGTATTCAAGGTTAACGGTGACGTATGCTACTGGGTATTCTAGTGGCATGTCTCAGATGCAACCGTGCGTAATTCCTTAGCGAAGTGCTGTCAATCGCGATAAGATCGCAACCCTGGCAAGGATTGGATTTCCGCTAGCGGAACTAGGCTGCACATCAGCGGGGCAACGTCGGACCTTATGCACTCCAGTAACCAGGAACGTCCTCTTGTTAATGAAAACGGCCGACAGGTAAAAGGCAATTGGTGGGCAAAATACCGACGAACAACATTTGCTCAGACTGAATGCGTATTGAATGTAATAGACAAGTGCTACTTTGGTAGATCTCTTCCAGCGAGGAAAAAGGGTTGGTTTATTTCGGCTAGAGAGACGCATTGACGTTTGGGCCGATCCAACACAATAACGAGATCAAGTCTTGATCACGCGTAAAGCGGTTGGGAAAGGGCAGCCTCATAGATAATCTTACTTAAATAGGCTATTGATCAACTAACGGAGATCCACAGGGCTTGTTCCATTTTCCTAGGGACGGTCAATTTCTGTTGTAGTGTCATCCATACAATAAGAAAGCCAAGATAAGATGGCAAAACAGAACTCTTCTGCGGTGACTCCCCAACCCTTGATCTCCTCCTTTCCATCATGTTTTTGAGTAAGATTCGTAGTAGTGACTTATTGCCTCCTATATTACCTGACCATATACGTGAGTTCTTTGCATAGCTATCACGACAATTCTAACTGACCGTCGCCCAATCGAGCTAACTAGCCAGTGGAAAATGACAAGGGCTTGGTGAAGGAGGGTCATCGAACGACTAAGCAAGGATTGGCTGTTTTTTCAGGCCGAGTGACCGACGCAGATCTCAACGTCAATGACCATGGAGCCCAGAAGAGCCGAGCCGTTTCGGCGACTGGGATACCAAACTTTCTAACACTGAGCTTTGCCAAATCCGGCTATACTCATGTACGTACATCTCTAATTGAGTACTGCTTCTACTGAGGCTGATGCAGCTGAAAGCTAACCTTGTCAATGAAGTGCCTTGCAGTCAGTCTCTTATATTATTCTCCGAACGTCTTTAAGCTAGACAAAACCGGCTATAGAGATATTCGATCTGCTACGGCAACGCAGTTACTTCTACCGATATGGCTTTGACCAAGACCCCAATCTCCCTCTTATGACGCCGTGAGGAACGGAGGGTGAGACATTCAGGTCTCGACTTGGTGCTACCTGAAAATCATGGATGGCTGGCTGCCTGATCAACCCCTGTCTGCCTACGCGAAGCGACAGAGCTCTGACAGGAACCTTAATCCTTTTCACACCACACGGAAAACTGTAAGATTTACCCGTGTTGCTCTGTAAGTCGTAGATCCATGTTCGCTTCTTCTTGTTTCATCCTGGCTGCAAGACAGCCTTCGCCAATCCGACCACTAGCGAATCAGATAATCTACAATTACACCCGCACCCAATGATGTAAAGACAATTACTAAAACTGGGCCTCTCACATCAGACTAATGGTGGTTTTGCTGCCGGGAAATAGTACCGGGCATCCCCCTCGACCTTGGCAATGGGTTTGGCTTCCCTTTTTGGAATTATATTAAGATTTATACCTGTAATAGTGCTGTAAGGCTTCTATAAGGCAGCTGTAATATACCTGTAATTATGTATATAGTAATTATAGCCTAATCTTTTGCCCTATAGCTTAATGGCTTGTATAACTATTATATAGACTACCTAACTAAATACTGCTATTAGGTAGCTAAGCTTAATTAAGGTAAAAAAGTATATATAGTATAAATATATTTAAGACTGAAATTAAAGGTTAAAGATACTATAATAAATATTAAATTTAAATTAAAGAACCTAAATAAACTAGCTAATATTACTATAAAGATTAATAACTAATAGTTTAAATACTAATAAAAAAATAAGCTAAAAAGAATAAAGAATTATATAATCTTTAATAAAATACTAATAAATAACAGAATACTAATTAAAGTAAAAAGCAGTAAGTTAATATATAATATAGAATTAAAATAAGACCTATAACTAAAATAACCTAAAGACCTAAATTATAGTTAGTAAATACTAAAGGCCACTAATAAATAAAATCTATAAATAGTAATAAAAATATAAACTTTAAGTATAACCTATAGCCTATATAATATAGTAAAAATGACTTCTATATATAAAAGTAATATATTAAAAGATAGATAGAACGTATATTAATAAAGTTTTATTTAAAAACTATAAAATAAATTATTAATAAAAAGAGATATAAAATATAATAATGCTTCTTAAATTCTAATACTATATAAGTTAAAGGCATAAAAATACTATTAAAATGCTAAATGGAACTCTATATACTAAAAAGGAAAATATAAGAAATAGTAAAAAATATAATAAAGATAGAAAGTAAAAAAAGAAAATATTATAAAAATAAAAACCTTAAGGATAATAAGGCAATAAAATACCTTAAAGTATAACAGTTAGGTTTAACTATATTAAATTAAGCCATATTTAGCTTTATTATTAGCAGATTATATAGGATATAATATTAAGTAATTATTAAAGTATTATATCTCCTAATAATAGATTTAATATATATTAAGCTTAATTAATATAAAGAAGTTTTATTAATAGTTAGTAAGCGAGAAACTATAAAAGTACTAAATATATATATTCTATATATTTAAGGATTTAAGTAAGAATAATTAATATAAAGTTATTATTATTTTTAAAGTATAATATTCTTAAAGTACAATTAATTTAATATTAATTATTTTAATATTAATTATTTTAATATAAAATATATAAATAAAATGTTATTTCTAAATATTTAAGGTAAAATTAATTAAATTTTATAAAAATCCTATTTTATATATAATATAACTATTAAGGTTATATATAACAGTTAGGGTTTTAAATAGGGAAACTAGTCTATATTAAGTTTATATTTACAGGATATATAAGGCATTATATTAAATATATTAATAAATATTATATCTCTTAATAGTTAATAGTATAGATATGGCTTATTAAAGTAAAGAAGTATTATTAATAGCTAGTAAGTTAAGTTCTATTTAAGGCTAAATAAATATATATATACTTAAGTAATTTAATAGGATTATTAAGGCAGTTAGATTATAGTAATCTTAAATTATAGTTATTCTTAAAGCGTTATAATTCTATTTATAAGGTAATTTAGTTTTAGTTAGCCTATAGTTATTATAAAGTTAGTGCCTTATATAAGTTTTTTTATAGGGGGTATATATAATATAACTGCTAGGGTTATAATATAATCTTTCCTTTTTATTAGGTTTTATCCTTAAGACCTTAAAGTAGGCCTAATTTATTTTTTATTTAATTAGTTTTAATTTATATTTTTATATATTTTTCTATTAATATATACTGCTAATAAGATATTTAGTTATATTTTTAAATATATTAACTATAAAACTGAAAAGTGTAAATTTTTAGCTAAAGGTATTAAGCTATTATATAAGCTTATTAATATACTATATTTTTATTACTTTAAATACTAAAAGGAGTATTTAATAATAGTAGACTTATTTTATTATAGTAAATATATTTATTAAAGGCAATTTTATAATAGTATTTAGGTAGTATCTTTTTATATATCATTATTCTCTTTTTTCTTTTTTTCTTTTTTAACTGCTAATAATCTTTTAGTTAAGAAATTAATTTTTTAAAAAAAGAAACTAAATAAAGATAAGGAAAAGGCAGGTAAGGATCTTTTAAAACTTTATAAGGAGTTAGCTATACTGTAAGCTTATATAGCTATAGCTATTAGTTATTTATTTTATATTTATAAGACTAAAAATAAGGTAAAGAAGTATTATATATTTAAATTCTATTATAGTATTTAGGGTCTAAAAGGGAAAAATAAGCTAGTTAAGGAGTTAAGTTAGTAAGAATATAAGGCTTTTAAGGAACTTTAATCTTTAAATCCTAAAGGTATTAATTAAGATTCTTTAGGTTTTAGGGATTTTAATTTTACCTTTTAATATTATTAGTAATAGTTTTTTGAGAGTTATTAGGTATTAATAAGGTATTTAGGTAGTTTTTATATATTTTTACTTTTTAGGTAGTTTTTTTACTTAATTAGGTATTCCTTTTTACTATTTATTACTTATATTTCTTTAATTATTTCTACTTTATAGGTTTTTAGTTTATTAATTTCTTTTAGTTTATTGCTAATTTTAATATAAATTATATTAGCTACTAATTTTAATAATATAATATATAAAATCTTATATAATTTAACCTTTATTAATAGGTCTAGTTTATAGTTATTTTTTAAGATCTTTTTAATAATTCTATAAGTTTTAATATATTTAAAATTAAGTTTATAATTTAATTATTTTATAGTAATGTTTTTTATAGATAAATATATTATATCTCTTTCTTTAAAGATTAATCCTTTTAATCTTTTAGGGTTATAATACCTTTATATCTATTTATTAATAAATTTTAATTTTATTTAAAGTTTATTATATATATTCTTTAGGTCCTTACTTTTAATTATAGCTATTAAGTTAATAATTTTAGTTTAATATATATTATAATATATTATTAAAATATAGCTAAAATTTATATTAAATAGTATAAGCTTTATACTTTTATTATATATAGTATTATAGGCTAGTTAGGTATATAATAGCTTTTTAACTTAATTATTTTATTTATAGTTAATATAATACTATAGGTATTACTTTATTATCTAATTTATTTATTTTATCTGGCTATCTACTTAAGGTCTAAATGCTATTATAAATCTATAATTAATTTCTATATATATTATTAAGGTTTTTTAAAACTTATTAATAAAAGTAATACCTCTATTTATTAAGATTTCCTTAAGTATTTCTCTTTTTTATATTACTTTATTATAGAAAATATAGGTTAAGACTTTTATATTTATTATCTCTCTATAGGATATATAAATTAAAAACTTTATAAGTCTTTTAATAATAATTAAAATACTTTTATAAAAGATTTTAATTAAAGGTTTTTTTAATAGTAATAATTTAATAATAAAGTCTATTATAATTAAACTCTATAATACTTTTATAACTTTAAGTAGTTATAATTCTCTATATAGCTTATATCTATATATTTTTATTTATATATAGATATTATATTATTTAATTACTCTTTTAACTATTTTTTATAGCACTTTATATTTTTATTATAAAAGTTATTTAAATATTTTTATTACTTTTTAATATCTATATATTAAATATATATAAAATCCTGATATAAATTCTTTTAGTTTTTTTAAGATTTCTTTAATTATTTTAGTTTATATCTATTTTAGGGTTTATATTTATTAAGTAAAGATATATTCTCCTTTTTTATTTCTTTTTAATATTTATTTCTTAACTTTAGTTATATTATTATTATAGTTTAGTTATTAATTAATTATATTTACCTTTTTATTTTCTATTCCTTTTTAATAAATAATAATAAAGTTAAATTTATATAGGTATTTTATATAATATAATTATCTTTAGTTAAGTTTATATATTATAATAAAGTAAGAGATATTTTAATAGTCTATATATATGTTAATTTTATATTTACTTTCTATAAGGTAATATTTAAATTCCTTAAAGCAGTTAGTAATTACTAAGAATTCTTTATTATAAATAGGATATTAAAGTTCTATTTTATATAGCTTATATAAGTAAAAGGTAATAAAATATAGTTATTTTTAATTATTTTATTAATTAATCTATCCTTTTAATATAAAGTTTAATATATTTATTTTTAATTTAATTTCTTTTTTAAGATTAAATATTCTTAAAATAGGTTTATTAAAAATAGCTTCTTTAAGCTACTTAAAGGCTATTTAGGCCTTATTATTTTATTTAAATACTTTATCTTTCTTTATAAGTTTTATTAAAGGATTAGCAGTTTTATTAAAATTTTTAATAAATTATTAGTAATAGTTAGTAAATCCTAAAAAGGCTTATATTTCCTTAATATTAATAAGAGTTTTTTATTTTACTATTATTAAGATTTGATTTTATTTTATTTTAATTTCCTTAAATATAATAATGAATCTTAAGAAGTTTACTTTTTTAATATAAAAAAAGCTTTTTTTTAGTTTTATCAGTAATTTAGTATCTTATAGTGTTTTTAAGACCTTATAGATATATTTTATATATTTCTTATTATTATTTAAAAAGATTAAAATATTATTTAGGTAATATATTATAAAGATATTAAGGTACTATTATAATATACTATTTATTATCTGCTAAAATATTATAAATATATTAATAAGACTAAAAGGCATTATTATATATTTAAATAGTTTAAATTTAATTTTAAATGCAGTTTTTTATTTATCTCTTTCTTTAATATAAATAAGGTTATATACTCCCTTAAGGTTTAAAATAATAAAAATCTTTTTGCCTTATAACTAATCCTTAAGTTTTATTATAAATAGAAGTAAGATTTAGTTCTTAATAGTATATATATTAATTAATTAATACTCAATAATTAGTTTATTTTTTCTATTTTTCTTTAATTTCAAGAATATAAATATTATTTATAATAAGCTAGATTCTTTAATATAGCCTTTTTTTAATATTCTTTTAATATATTCCTATTAAACTTATAGCTCCTTTTAGTTAAGTAAGTAAAGCTTTTAAAATAGTAAGTTATTATTTATAAAATTAATTTTATAATTTTATTTACTATATTTAGAGATTTCTATTTTTAGTTTTTTATTAAATAGTTTATTATAAATTTAATATTATTTTAATATATTTTTTAATTAAGTTTAGCTAGTTTTTATTTTTAATTTATCTTTTTATAGATTTTATTTTTTAAAGATATTTAAGATTTTTAATTTTTATTTTATATCTATTTAATATTTATATTATATTCCTTTTAGAGGTAGTAAATACTATATTTTATACTTACCTATACTATTCTCTTTAGTTAAGGTATAAGATCTTTTATTATTTATTATAATTATTATTATATTACTTTTAGGGTTATTAAAGAATATAATCTAGCTATTTTTTTAGTTAATATATAGATTTTCTTATTTAAGTTATAATATATTAAAAAGTATATTTATTTCCTTTTTTAGTTAAATAATATTATAACTTACTTTTTAATTTCTTTTTTAAATATCTATTTTTAGATAATTAGTCTTTTAGTCTATAATGCTATTATTATAGTTAAAGAGTTATCTTTCTATATTAAGTAATATATAAGGTTTCTTTTTCTTTTTTTATAGCAGTTATAGCTTTATAATTATTTTTAAATTAATAAAATTTATTTTTACTTTATAGTTAATTTAAGCGTTTAGCTATCTTTTTTTAATTTAAATTTATAGTATTAGGTAATTTATTAAATTTACTATATATAATATTTTTAATATATTTATTAGTTTAAGTTATTTTTATTTATTTTCTTAGCTTATTTATAGCTTAATTATAGATAGTATATAACTTTTCTTAATGTATTTTAATATATTTACTTATAGTTACTATTATTATATCTTTTTCTATTAGGGTAGTTATTAAGATATTCTTTATTAAATAGCTATTATTAGTATTATCCTTTTAATTCTTTATTTAACCTTTTATTTATAGTAGGTTATTTTTATCCTAAAGGTATATTTTTTATACTAAGTATAGGCTATTTGCCTTCTATTAGCATTATAGCCTTTTTATACCTTTTAAGCTAGTATTATTAATTAAGGGCTCCTTTTAGAGATATTTATATTTTCTTTAAGTAATTTTTTTAAAATCTTTTTTTATACCTTTAATAATTTTTGTATTTTATTTAATTTTTTATATTAATTTATTAACCTTATATATCTTTCTATAAAGTATTATATTAAATTATAGTTTTATTACTTTAAGGTAATTATACTAAAGGTCTATTAAGTATCCTTCTATTTCCTTTATTAAGTAAGGCTTATTATTAGGTATTTTAAATATAATTATTAAAAAATAGTTATTATCTATTTTATTTAATTTATATTATTTATATTAATAATTCTTATATAAAACTTATATTATTTTATTATATTAAGGGTATATTAGTATTATTTATATATTACTTTATATATTAAAAATAGATTTTAAGTATAATAGATTACATATATTATTAATATAATATACTTTAATATAGATTTTACTTTCTGTTTTTATATTTTTATATTTTCTGGCCCTTTATATATAGATATCTTTTTATATTTTATAGACTTTTAGGCTATTTTTATTATATCTTTCTTTATAGGGTTATTTTTACTTTTATATAATTTACTTATCTCTATAATAGAGATATTAAGTAGTTATTTTAGTATATTTGCCTTTATATTTTATACTATAAGAGCTTTATTATTTCTTTTATTAAAGTTAATTTTCTATTTTTATTTTTATTTTTAGTGTTTCTTTTTATTTTAAAGTGTTATTTTAATAGAGATATTATTAATAATTTATAAAGGGTTATTTTATAATTTTAGGTTAAAAGTAACTATTTTTCCTTTTTTTTTTTTTTTAATATTTATATTTTTTTTAATTATTATTTTTATTATTATAATTATTATCTCTTTTAATACTTTCCTTTTTTCTTTAGGTCTTTTATATAATATTTATAATATCTTTTATTATTTTTATTTTATTAAAGTTATTTTCTTCCTCTTTAAGATTGCTTTTAGGGTATTTCTTTCTTTTAGGTTTCTTTTTATAGTCTGGCTTTTTTATATATTCTAGCTTAAGCTATATAACCTTTATATTCTATTTAATAGATATATTATCTTTACTTTAGGTTATTCTTAGGGTTTATATATATATAAGTATTTATAGTATATTCTATTAAGTTAGTCTTAATATTTACTTACTATAGTTAAGGTCTTATAGTCTTTTAGGCTATAGGTATTATTATATTATATATTTAAATTAATTATAATTATAATATTTATATTTAAATATATTATATATTTTATAATTTCTATTATTAGGTTATATAGCTCTTAAAGTTATTAATTTTAATTAAGTTCTATATAAGGTATTACTTCTATAATTCCCTTATAGTGGTTATTAATTATAGGAATTATTATTTTATTACTAATTAAGGTAATAAGGATTAAAGTTATTTCTTTTACCTTCTTTTTATTTAATAGCTCTCTCTTTTCTATATTTATATTATTATTTATTAATCTTAATTACTATTATAATATACTTAATAATATTATTAAGTTAATTTACTTTATATATTTTATTTTTTATTTCTTTTTTTAGTTTTTAATAATAGACTTTTATAAGGGCTTTATTATCTTATTAGGTCTTAAAGGTAAGTTATTTAAACTTAATAGAGTATATAATATATAAGTATATCTATTTAAGTACTATAATTTTAGCTATTACTTATTATTCTTTATTAATTACTTTAAAGTTATCTTTAAGTGCAGTTTTAAAGTTACTTTAGTTAATAAAGATATTAATAGTATTTTAATTTTATATAATTTCTTTATTTTTTAGGTAATCCTTAAAGATAGATTTAAATTAGTTTTTAGCGCTTTTTTAAATTATTAGTATAGTAAAGAGTACCTTTTTAATAGCAGTATCTAGCTTTATTAAGAATATATAGAAATATATTTTTATTGAAATTAAAAATAAAATTATATTTATAGTTTATTTCTTAAATAGTTTTAATTTAAGCAGTTTAAGTGTTTTTTTAATATCTCTTTTTCCCTAAAGGTTAATATTATTATTTACTATTAAAGCTGCCTTTTAGTTATTAACCTATATCTATAAGTTATAGATAGTATTATATAATTAATAGATCTTAACTATTATTTTTATTATATTTAGTGGTTTTTTAATATAAAGAAATATCAAGTTAGTATTACTAAATATCTTAATAGTATAATATTACTTAATTATTTAATATAATATATTTTAAATAAAAGCTATTAATATATAATAGTTAGGGTTTTAAATAGGGAAATTAATTTATATTAAGTATATTAATAAATATTATATCTTTTAATAGTTAATAATATAGGTAAGGCTTATTAAGGTAAAGAAATATTATTAATAGCTAGTAAATTAAGTTTTATTTAAGGCTAAATAAATATATATATACTTAAGTAATTTAGCAGGATTATTAAGGTAATTAAATTATAGTAATCCTAGATTATAGTTATTTCTAAAGTATTATAATTCTATTTATAAGGTAATCTAGTTCTAGTTAGCCTATAGTTATTATAAGGCTAGTGCCTTATATAAGTTTTTTTATAGGGGGTATATATAATATAACTGCTAGGGTTGTAATATTATAATATAATTTATTTCTTTTTTTAAGTTTTATCCTTTAGGCCTATTATTTTAATTAATAGTAGTTTTCTTTTAATAAGTTTTAACTCAAAGCTTTTATTATTATATTTTATAATATTTAACTATATTTTTAAATAATTATTTTAAAAAGATTATAAAATTTAAACTTTTATATTTATTATTAAATTTATTAATAGAAAAGCTAATTTACTTTAAATTTAATACTTTAAGGTAAGTAAAAAGTATTTAATATTTATTAATTCTATTTATTATAATAAATATATTAAGGCTAGAAAATCCTATAATAATACTTATATTATATTTCTTTATAGATTTTTATATATTCTTTTATTTATAGTTTTTTATTAATAATATAATTATAAATTTAATAAAGTAAAAAAAGAAATTAAAAAATAATAAAAATAAAGTAAATAAGGATTTTTTTAAACTTTATAAGAAATAGTAATATTATAATCTTAATTAGCCTTAATTATTAATTATTTATTAAAAGTTTATAAAATTTATAGTTATATAAAAAAGAAATATTATAAGGCTATTTATTACAGCCTTTAAGAAGTAAATTAATAAAATACTATTTTATTTAAATTAAATATATATAAAGATATATTACTTTATAATCTTTAAATAGGCTATATTTTTAATAATATTAATTAATTTACTTTCAGTTTAAGTAATAATCTTTTTAATATTTTACTTCTATTTAATATTAATAAAAGTTATTTAAGAGTTATTAGGTATCAATAAGGTATTTAAGTAGCTTTTATATATTTTTATTCTTTAAGTAGTTTTTTTATTTTATTAAGTATTTTCTTTAATTATTATTTTTATATATATTTTAAATAGCTTTTACTTTATAGGCTTTTACTTTTCAAGTTTTTTACTATTTACTACCTATTTTAGCTTATATTATATTTACTATTAATTTAAATAATAAAATATAAAAAATTAACTAAAGTCTAATTTTTATTAATAAATTCAATTTATAGTTATTTTTTAAGATTTCTTATAGTATTTTATAAAATCTAATAAATTTATAGTTTAATTTATATATTAATTAATTTATTTAAATATTCTTTATAATTAAGTAAATTATATTTCCTTTTAAAAAGGTTAATCCCTTTAACTATTTTGAATTATAGTAGTTTTTTATTTATTTTTTAATAAATTTAAGTTTTACTGTTATTTCTTTATATAATTTTTTTATATTATTACTTTTAATTATAGTAACTAAATTAATAGATTTTCTTTATTATATATTATAGTATATATTTAATATAAATTTAAAATTAATATAAGTTAATATAAGCTTTATACTTTTATTATATATAGTATTATATACTAATTAGGCTATTAAAAGTCTTTTAATTTACTTATTTTATTTATAGTTAATATAATACTATAAGTATTATTATAATAATTAAAGTTCTAAATAGAGAAACTAGTTTATATTAGGTTTATATTTATAAAATATATAAGGTATTAGGCTAAGTATATTAATAAAGTATTATATCTTTTAATAGTTAATAATATAGGTAAAGCTTATTAAGGTAAAGATATTTTATTAATAGTTAATAAGTTAAATTCTATTTATTATTAAACAAATATATATATATATATATTAATAGCTTACAGTTTAGTAAGATAGGCTTATAGTAAGTTATAAGTCTAGATAGTAAGTTTATTATAAGTTAATAAGGCAGCTTATAATTATTCTCTTATAATATAGTATAAATTAATATCTAATTAGTAAATCTTTAAAAGCTATATATAATATAAGTATTATATTCTATTAGGTTATAATATAATTTCCTTCTTTCTTTTAGTTTTATCTTTAAGACCTATTTATTTATCTTTTTTTCTATTTAACTTCTATAAGTCTAACTTAAACCTATAATATTGTATTTAATTCTAATAGTATATTAAAGCTTAAGGCTACTTATAATTATTATATATAAGCTATTTTAATTAAAAGTATTGAATTTCTTATTATACATTAAAGTTATTATATGCCTTAAAAACTAAAGTATTAAGCTCTGCCTAACTATAAATACTATTCTTAATATATCTATTATAGTTAAAAATATAATAGTAAGGGCATTATTAATTTAAAAGGTTTATTAAGATAGTTTTTATTTACTTAAATATTTACTAATTTATATAATAAATTATTTTATAATTAAAAAATATTATTTTAAATATAAAAAAGAAGTTACTAAAACTAAGTTATTATAATTATAGTAATAGGTTAATAAGTATTTAAGTTACTTAATATATCTTTATTATTAAAAAAGGCAATTAAATAAATATAGTTTTTAAATACTTTATTAAAATAATAAGACTTTAAATAAGTTAAAATTAATTAAGAATATAAAGTCTTTTACTGTAATAAAAGCTTAGCTAGTTTATAATAGATTAGGTCTATTTATATTAAATTAAGCTATATTTAGCTTTATTATTAACAGATTATATAAGGTATAATACTAAATAATTATTAAAGTATTATATTTTTAAATAGGAGATTTAATATATATTAGGCTTAATTAATATAAAGAAGTTTTATTAATAATTAATAAGCTAAAATCTATAAAAATGCTAAATAAATATATTTTATATACTTAACTATTTAAGTAAGAATAATATAATATAAAGTTATTATTATTCTTAAAGTATAGTAGTCCTAAAGTGCTATTAATTTAATATTAATTATTTTAATATTTATTAGTTTTATATAGGTTATCTAAATAGAAGGGTAGTTTTAGTTATTATAGTAAGATTAATTAGGTTTTATAAAGGTCCTGCTTTATATATAATATAACTGCTAGGGTTATATAAAATAAATAAGTATAAAATTATAATAATTATAGAATAAAAGGCATTTACCTTAATTAAAGAAATACAGTCTTTCTTAAGGTTTATTAATTATTATTAATAGTTTATTAAAAACTTTAGTAAAATTACTATATTACTTATTAAAATTATGAAAAAAAAAAAAAATATTTTAGTAAAATAATAAAGCTTAAAAAGCTTTTAAATAGCTTAAAATAGCTATTATAAGTAAACCTATTTTAATTATATTTAACTTAAAACAGTAAGTTAAACTTAAAATTAATACTTTTAACTTTACTTTAGGAAAATAAATAAAATAAAATAATAATAATAGTATATTATATTCTATTATATTTTATTTTTATAAAATATATAAAGTAAAACTTAATTATTTTATTTATAATAAGGAATTTTTAATAATTATTAATTACTTTAAGGAGTTTTAATATTACTTTAAAGGAAATAAATACTTAATAAAAGTCTTTATTAATTATAAAAATATAGCCTATTTTATATTAATATTAAACCTAAATTAATAATAATTATAGTATATTAAATATTTATATAAATTTATCTTTATAATAATGTACTATAAAGGCATTAATAATAGATATATAAATACTATTAGCTAATAGTATAACTTTAATATAAAAACTATTAAAATTAAATAATAACTTTTAAAAATAAACTTTAATAAAAAATATTAATTTATATAATTTATTAAAATAATAATAGAAATAATAGTTATAGAAACTATAAATAAAGAATATAACCTTTTTTATAAACTTTATTTATATTTACTATATAGATATTAAAAAGTAATAAAAATACTTAAAAGCCTATAAGAGTAAGGCTATAAAGTTAAAAGAAAAGAAATTAAAAAAATACTTAAGTAATATAACCTATATATTAAAATAAAAATATAATAATATAAACCTTATAGATAATTATAACTCTTATTAATAATATAATAACTTTAAAACTTAATTATAATAGATTTTATTATAAAAATACCTTTATTAAAAAAACATTTTATTAAAATCTTTTATAATAGTATTATAGTCATAACTAATTAATTTATAAAATTTTTATATTATATATTATATTAAAAATCTATAAATATTAAATAACTTTTTTATACTTTTTATAGATATATTATTAATATATATAAACTGCCTAAAGAAATTCTTTTAAATAAAAAGGGTATATTTATAGTAATATTTTAATAATTACTTATAAATAGATTTAAATTAAATTGTTAACTTATAATAGTATTTAGACTATAAGTTAATAAATAAATAGAATATATAAATTAAATACTTAAATACTACTTATAGTATTATATTAACTATAAATAGAATAATTAAGTTAAAAAACTATATATAGTTTAACTTATTTATAATACTATATATAGTAAAAGTATAAAACTTATATTATTATTTATTAATTATAGATTTGTATTAAATATATATTATAACATATAATAGAGATAATATATAAATTTAGTTATTATTACTAAAAGTAATAATATAAAAAACCTATTTAAAGAAATAAAAATAAAACTTAAGTTTATTTAAAAAAGAATAAAAAACTATTATAATTTAAAATAATTAAAGAAATTAACCTTTTTAAAAAAAATATATAATCTATTTAGCTATAAAGAATATTAAAATAGATTAATTAATATATAAATTAAACTATATATTTATTAGACTTTATAAAGTATTATAGAAAATCTTAAAAAATAATTATAAATTAAATTTACTATTAAGAGTTATACTTTATTTAATTTTTTATAATTTATTACTTAAATTAATAGTAAATATAATATTTAAAATAATATTCTTTAATTATAAAATAATTTATTATATAAATTAGTAAATATTTAAGTAGATAAAAACTATTTTAATAAACCTTTTAAATTAATAATGCCTTTATTATTATATTTTTAACTATAATAGATATATTAAGAATAGTATTTATAGCTAGGTAGAGCTTAATACTTTAGTTTTTAAGGCATATAATAACTATAAGGTATAATAAGAAATTTAGTACTTTTAATTAAAATAGCTTATATATAATAGTTATAAATAGCTTTAAATTCTAATATATTATTAAAAATAAAATAAATACTATAAATTTAAGTTTAAATATATTAAAATTATATAAAAAGATAATGAATAAGTAGGTCTTAAAGATAAGATTAATAAAAGAGAGGAAATTATATTATAACTTAATAGGATATAGCATTTATATTATATATATTCTATTAATTTTTATTAATTAAATACTAATTTATACTATATTATATAAAAGTAATTATAAGTTAACCTACTAATTTATAATAAACTTATAAACTTACTATAAGCCTAACTTATTTAATTATAAGCTATTATAATATATATATATATATATATATTTAGTATTAAATAGAACTTAATTTACTAGCTATTAATAATACTTCTTTACTTTAATAAGCCTTACCTATACTATTAACTATTAAGAGATATAACAATTATAATATACTCAATGTAAATACCTTATATATCCTATAAATATAAACCTAATATAGACTAGTTTACCTATTTAGAAACCTAATTATTATATAGCCCTATAAATCCTTATTTTTTAACTTAATCTTTAGGGCCTTATATTAATTAATTTACTTATTATTAAATTTAAGTTTAATTACCTAATTAATTATTATTTTAATTATTTTTAATAAATATTAGGCTTTCTTTTTTAATTATATTAATAGTAATTTTTCTTTTTTTATAAATAAAACTTTTAATTATTAAAAAGCTTATATATTTTTATCTTTTTAAAAGAGAGAAAATTCTATATTTAAATCCCTTAACTTTTAATATTTTACTAAGGTTTTGCCTAAATATAAGCAATTATTTTATTCTCCTAATCTGACAGTTGTGTCTTAAGGGATATGGAGATAACGGATAAGGTTCCCGATAATCCCCTTTTCGTCTAGTTCGGATCTTATGTTCAGGGCCGAAGTCCCACATAGCCTCTAAGGCCGACACATAATTAGCGGTTTTTAATGCCGAATCGGCACCGGTAAGAGCAGGGATGTACTTGCGGTTAAAAATTCCTTATATCTGCTCACCACTCCAGTTAAAAGACCCCAAATAGCTACATAACAAACCAAATCATACTTTCACATAAGAATAGCGCAGCTTTATAGATGCCACTACTGCCCTCTTTAGTTGCTTTTCCTTCCTTCCCTTCCATTCCAGTATCAGATACCCCGACATCGCTAAACGCCACCGAACAGTCGTGCCCCGAACGCCGGGCCGCGCCTTTCTGGATCCAAGTTGAATAAAAACTCCCAATTTATTCCAGAACCACATCGGCCCAAAAGAACAGTTCCCAAACTCTCGGGCGAAGAACACTGGAAACCCAAGGATGACGGCCGGACCACGCATGTCCTCGAACGCTGAGCATGAAATTTCCCAGGTGGTTGATCATGTAGATGAAAATGGAGGCTGGGACGGCCCCGACGACCCAGACAACCCAGCAAATTGGCCTCGACATAAGCGTAATTGGAACATCGTCTTGGTTGCTTTGGTTCAGCTCTTGTCGTAAGTCGAATAGAGATTTCTATATATACTGTCTCTCCTCCTAAAGACTGCACTTCCTTGGTGGCCATGGATAGAAAGCTGGGCTGGGAAATGATCGAAAAGATGCTAACATCGTCTATAGTAATCTTGGTTCTACCATGTTTGCCCCAGGTGCAGCCAAACTGATGAAGGATTTCGATTCGACTTCACATACGGTCACTAGCTTGTCTGTTTCTATATACGTCCTTGGCTATGCTCTTGGACCCCTACTATTCGCCCCTCTTTCTGAAGTATTTGGAAGACTACCGATCTATATTGTCACTAATGTGGTGTTTCTTGCCTTTGTACTGGCTTGCGGCTTCGCCACCAACCTATCAATGTTTATTGTATTTCGTTTCATAAATGGCGCTGTCGGATCCGCCTCTCAGGCGCTAAGCGGAGGCACCTTAGCTGACCTCGTCCCAAGGGAGGAACGAGGAAAGTGGATGGGGTTGATTGTTCTTGGCCCAATTATGGGACCGACTATTGGTCCCATCGCAGGAGGCTTTGTTAGCCAGTACATTGGATGGAGATGGGTCTTCTATATCCTTGCTATCACGGTGAGCCTATATTTACCAGTTACACATCTTCTCCTCTCTTCCCCCCTACCCAATCCCAACCCTAATCCTTGATTTCAGTCAGCTAATATTATCACGTAGTGGGGAGTCATCCTCGTTCCAGCCCTCATCTTTATGCGGGAAACATATTCACCAGCCATTCTACGCCGCAAGTTTGGCCGCAAGGATGAAGGCAGTGCTTTTCAGGGCGAGCCTATTCTGACTAGACTTCGCAAGAGCATCGGGATGCCTTTGAAACTTCTTTTCTTTTCGCCTATCGTGTTCTTTCTTTCCCTATATGTCGCATTCAGTTTTGGCCTGATGTATCTTCTATTTACAACCTTTAGCACTGTTTTTCGTGACCAGTATGGCTTTTCGGTTGGGATTTCTGGCCTCTCATATATTGGGCTCGGTGTCGGTATGATGGGTGGTGTCATAGTCCAAGGAAGGCTCAGCGACCGAATCATGAAATCCCGTGAGGCGGCGAGAGGGGGCGAACGAAGACCGGAAGACCGCTTGGTCATGATGGCCTATATGGCGCCAAGTCTGCCGATAGGACTCTTCTGGTATGGCTGGGCGACCGAGAAACAAGTTCACTGGATTGTGCCTATCCTCGGAACTGTTTTTGTGGGTGTCGGATTCATCTGCATTCTGGTATGCCCCCTCTGGATTCAGCAGCCTTTGACTTTCCTATACTAATATGTCACTTTACAGATGTCTGTCATGATGTATCTTGTTGACGCCTTTGACGTCAAATACACTGCGTCAGCCCTGGCGGCAAATACCCTTCTGCGCTCGCTGGGAGGAGCGTTCCTCCCACTCGCGGGACCTAAAATGTACAGTAAACTGGGCCTTGGCTGGGGTAATTCATTACTTGGCTTTTTAGCAGTAGCTTTTATTCCTTTGCCTTGGATCTTTCTTTACTATGGTAAGCAGATAAGGCTTAGTGGTCGAAAGTTTAGATAAAAACCTATAAATAAGGTATCAAAGAAGGTTAAAAAGGAAATACTATTAAAATGTCTTATAATAATATATAAAGGTTTAAGAGGGTATAAAAAATAAATATTAATTTTAAAAGTTTTTATAATTTACCAGTGCTGCCCCTAATTATGGTGACTCTATCTGGGTCGCCATCAAAATGGGCAATGTATTGTATTTGTGGACACAATCCAATGCCGCCCGTTGGTCTAGTATACCAGCGTTGAAAGACCCATCTCAGGCTACTTCATCCCCGGCTAGGAAACCAAATGGGCCGAGGGGGTACTAGAGAGACTCGTGGATCAGCGTCCCATTGTAGTGTGCGACGATGGAGTCTCCTGGATATGACCAGGCGCTCCCACTCACAAACCCTGCAATGTTGATTAGCGTTTCGTTCCGGCCTAGTCTTCCGCCTGAAGCATTTCCATAGGATGCGGTGGCAATCTGAGAGCTGAGCGTTAACGTACCGCCGCCGTGTATCTGCACCATGACGGGCAATCTTTTAGCAACCGGTCTCATAGGCACCAGAACATCCAGCAAAAGACAGTGTTCTTCTCCACCCGGGAAGGTGCCACAGGTGGGGCTACAAGGTGGCATGCTCTCGATAAAAGACGGACCTCATACTTAGGGTTAGTTTTTTTTTCTTTTTTTTTTTTTTTTAGGGTTATGATATCGTTAAGGAGAGTGCCCTGAGTCTTAATGGGGCCCTTGTCTATATGTACTGGCGCCCTCCACTAAAGGTCTTGGACTGGCGGCTTAGCGTATCTAATGCCGTAGAAAACTTTATCCTACCTATGAATGAATATTAGTCGATGTTGCTCAGAAGCCTAATATAGAAAGAGGTGAATTGTGGTCTTTTGCTGCCTACGATATCCCACGTAGCCGAGATCAATTTCAACCGGGTTCATACCAGCCACGAAAACGCTCGAAACAGCTCCAAGAAGGAGGACAGAATGCTTGTAGATCATCATGGCTACTGGCTCTGATTCAATGTGTTCTCCTCCCTATGCCTGCTAGGAAAGGAAACGACATTCTTATAATCAATGTCCGCTATGACACTACCCGTTGCGTTTGTCACCCCGCATCTCGCACTGACTTAAGCCGAGCACACAAAGTTTACCTCATAGTTCTTCACTATGCGGGGAAAGTCTGGCTATTTCGGGATTCGTTGCCAGAGCCAGATCACAGTGCAGGAAGCGGACCTTCGGAGCTCATCAACGGCTGAATTTGGGCAAGAGTCCGAGTCAGTCGTGCGAGAGGAAGCTGGGTCTAATGAAAACCTGTCGATTCCGATGTAGCGGCCCCTTAGGTAGCCACGTTGTATAAAGTCCGAGGACGAAGAATAAGTGACTTGATCAAATCTCCCAGCTTCATTCAGACCTTGCCTATGCCCTGTTATCGTCCATCATTTAGGGCAGCGCAAATGCTGTCTTTCTGCTACAGAAGAAAAATACGCTCTCCTTTGCGCCTATCAATCATCTTTATATTGCTTCCAATTTGAAGGCATCATGCGAGGGCTGCGGCTCGATTGAGTTAATCTTTAGAGGTTTGATCCATTATGGATAAACCCTTAGTGATTTGAGGCTGGCGATCAACATAGCCTGCAGCTTGCTGGAAACCAAGACACTCTTTGGCAAGGTGACTCTGTTGCCTTTGGACAGCTGTGTTATTTTCAGTTGAGACCTGTCGCTGAGAGCTTATATTCACCACACAGAACTTAATTGCCGTTGGACGTGCTTGGCCATGGTTTTAGAACAGTATATGCATCGAACGTGAAGTTGAGTGAATTTACCCCCCTCCTAGAGGAATTAGGGTTGCTGCAAAGTGTTCATAAACACTATGAGTCTTAGGGCGACCGCCTTTGGTACTTGTCGTGATAGTTGTATATCCTTGACTTTCCAGCAGCGAAGGGAGTTTGGTGATGTTTTATGCGCCGGTGACACGGAGACACTAAGCCTATTCGATTTATACATTAATCCTAATATGCCTAGATTTTAAGCCTAAATGGCAGAGCTTTTAATATAAATTAGTGGTAAAAACACCCTTTAGAAATCTAACTATTGAATACCATTATTATTAGTTAAAAACAGAGCCCTAGTGCCAAAAAGCAGTCCAGCATGCTAAGCAGTCATTAGTTTAATTAACTCCATCTGGTTAAGCAGGATGTTTCTTTTCATAATCTAAACGAAGTGCAATCTATCAAATCACAAAGCCTAGAGACCTGCCCTAGAATGAAGCGACAACAGAGCGCAAGACATCATCTGCAGACTCAGGCGTAAGCCCTAGCTTCTCGTCCCAGAGCAGCCCGGTATGGTCGCCGAGGTTCTTATCCTTTCCGAACCAGATAGACTGTAGTAGATCCAAGACGCCCGAGTAATCATGGTTCTTGAGCTTCTCGTGACCCTTCTCACGAATCTCAGCGGTTGAGGCATGGGTGACTTCGAATTTATGGCCCGTGACTTTCTCGGCAGCTTCAAGGAGCCTATTCTGGGTTATCGTGGTACTCGAGATGTAAACAAATTTATTGGCAGTCTGGTCCAGGTTCCGCAGAGAAGCGGCAACTCCGCGGCCTACTTGGCCCAGGGTGCTGACCGTCAGAGGAACATCGCCACCATCGTAGAGGGTAGCCTTTTTTGTCTTTAGATCCACACCCAGGAAACCGGCGGTTAATCCCTTTGAGTTGCATTCGTTAGCTAAGAACCTTCAATCAAGACCTCATCTAGAGTAGACCGGACCGGAGAGCCCATTTCAACTCGAGGTGCATATTAGAACGAGCGGGGTAATGACAAGAAACGGACTTACCATATCAAAAAAGGGACCCGAGATGACGCCAACCCAGTTTATCTGGCTCTCGTGATCCTTAAGGTAGTCCACAACAGACGACTTGTCGCCAGCAAAGGGCAAGGCACTTTTTATATCTGGGTTTGTGGTATCGCTGCCAAACTCACCGGGCAGGAATACCTTCACAGAGGCCTTGATGGCGGCGTCGATGAGCTTCTTCTGGTCTCCAAGGGCGCCAAAACCCACGGCGGCAATGACGGCATCTTGGCCCTCGAACGCCTGGACAAGAGAATCGGGCGAGTAGTCGCTCTGAACCGCCTTAACGCCATGCAGAAGCGGCACACCAGACTGTCGCGTCAGGCCAGAGACGTTAAAGCCAGCCTCGACGAGGTGGGTCACCAGAGGGCCACCAAGGTTTCCAGTTGCCTGAAGAGGTAGGTGAGCCAATGACTTGCGTAGGTTACGCTTGCGACATGCAAGACCATCTCACTGGTGGGGCAAGGGAACTAAGAAATTGAGGCTGCTACATACACCAGCAACAATAACGTTCTTGATCTGGACAGCCATATTAGTCGCCTGTAAACAAATGGCAGCCTGGAGAATATATTCTGGACGTGGATTGGGCGGTGTAGAATTCTGATGGCTGACGAATGGATTGTTTGAGTAGATGGAGCTGATAATGGTGTAAAGACTTGGGTGACACTCCCGTTGTTGTATGGTAAAAAATGGGTGTTTATATAAGAATACGATGGATTAGGTCCTTCACATGATGGCAGCAGGATGACGTGTCGCGCGCGCGTTGGAGTGTCTAACACGCCCTGACCAACTGATTTAATGCATCTAGGAGAGACGGAGTTACAAGTGTTGCCGCTTAGTCATTTTTACATTCTTGTGATACGCTGCAAACTCCATCAAGTGCCGAATACACCCTGGACCGTCCGAAACAGAAATTAACTCAAAGGCTGCTTCTCAGACTAGCTTAGGGGCCCACACCCCCTGCTCACTATTTCCACTAGTGACAATTGGGCAATAGTAACCTTCCGGTGGCATTACCTGTTGTTCTGTCAGAGGGAGGAGTCGGCCTGGTTGTGATAACTAAGGGTATGAGTGTGTTAGATATTGGGGTGAATAGGGATCTGTTACATGCCCTACCCGGTTTAACAGGCAATTAAAGCCGCTATAGGCATAAGAAAGAAGGATGAGAGATAGAGATGCGCAGCTGTGATAAGAGAGGCTAGGAATGCTAATATTATAGGTAATCTATAGAGACAAGGCAAAACTATGCATACAGTGGGATGCAAAAAGTATTCGCAGGTGTGTAGATAGATTTGTTGCTCGGAAGCTAGTTAGGGGTAGCTTGTCAGGTTCTCAATACCCTATATTGCACTGAGATCAGCGGGATAATCTAGTCTCGAGTACATAAGCTAAGTTAAGCTACTAACTAGCGCAGCTGACACAACTTAAACACCTGCGAATACTTTTTACATCCCACTGTAATCCAAGAAGTAGTACTAAGTCTAGGCAAATTATTATACCCTAGCTATCTCCAACGCTAGACGCTTCGCCTTGAGCGAAGCAGCAATAAATCCTAACAATTCGGCATCTTCGTCATCCGTCTCCTCTCTGGCGCGAAGCTCAATCCCTGCCCGCATTAGTGCATTGACAGCCAGGTAAAGTTCCTCCGAGGCCAGAAATGGCAAAGACCTCCACTTTAAAATCCTCGGTATGTCGCGACCCCCCAGCTCCTTTTCTGGTGCCATGTTCTTGACTTCTCTACGGATCACGAGAGTAATGATTTCGTTACGCACTCATCCCTACTTCACTCCAATACCTAGGTATTTAGAAGGCGGGGAAACGGGACATGGTCATGCAGTAAAGATCGAAATCGGTTGTCCCTTTGTCTCTGTCTTTAGATTATACTGTATAGATATTTTAGCTAAGGGGGTATTAATTATATAGTTATGTTTCTTTATTTATATAGTATAAATATACCTACTAATAGCTAATATATATAATTAAAAGCTAAATGCAATTACTTTATAGTAGATAATTATTTTTATCCTTTACTATACCTCTATATACTCACTATTTTCTATATTATTTAAAAATAGATATTATATTATTATTTTATATAAAAGCAGCTAAAATCTAACTTTATTGCCGTAATAGAATAGATAGTATCCTCTATTTAATTAATTTATTATATAGTATAAAAGTAATATTAAAGTTACTTTATTATTATAACTTTACTTATACTGTTTTTAATTATAATATAAACTTTTATATTTAGGTTATTTTTTCTTAAAAATAAGTATTAATTAAGATAAATTTAAAATTATAAATTTAGAATCTTTTTATAATATGGCCTTTTCTGCCTATATTATAAAGAGAATAGTATTATATCACTCCCCTATATCCTATATCTTAACCAGTTAGTCTATATAGCTAGAAACTAACTTTATTTAATATAACTAGTAATATTAATATAGCCCTAAATCTAGCTGCTTATTAATATACCTTAATCTGCAATAAAATCCTTATTAGCTATAAGAATGCTATTATTACCTATACTGCTAACTGCAGGGCTAAGTTAATTTATTAGATTTAAATTAATATATAATATTATAGCTTAACTAAAGCCTCTTTAAATAGAGTTAGCTAATACTAATAATTAAGTCCTTTTATATTAACTGCCTTACTTAATTGCCTTACTATATAACTTAATATATATTATAATAAAATAGTTAAGTTTTTTAAGAAAGAGTTTAAAATTACTATTTCTGCCTTTAATGTTAGCTAAGCTTTAAGGTTAGTATAATAATTAAGAATAATAATATAATATATTATAAAGGGATATAAATAAACCTTATAACTACTATCTCTATAAGCTATTATTTTATTAGTTATATTAACTTATATATATTAATAAGTTTAAATATAATAAATATATAAAAAGAATATACTTTGGGTAAGCTTTAAATTAACTGTTTTTATTATACTTAAAGGTATTAAATCTTATTAGCGTATATATAAATATAACAGTTAGGTCTAACTGTATTAAACTAAGCTATATTTAGGTTTATTATTAGCAGATTATATAGAGCATAATACTAAGCAGTTATTTAATTATTATAGCTCTTAATAGTAGATTTAATATATATTAGGCTTAATTAATATAAAGAAGTTTTATTAATAATTAATAAGCTAAAATCTATAAAAATATTAAATAAATAAATTTTATATACTTAAGTATTTAAGTAAGAATAATATAATATAAAGCTATTATTATTTCTAGAGTATAGTATTCCTAAAGTACTATTAATTTAATATTAATTATTTTAATATTAATTAATTTAATATAAAATATATAGGCAGAAGGTTATTTCTAAATATTTAAGGTAAGATTAGTTAAATTTTATAGAGGTCTTATTTTATATATAATATAACTGCTAGGGTTATATTAGTAAAAGGGAATTTTATATTATAATATCTTTTCAGGCAATATAAATAGTATAAAGTTTAAAGAGTTTATTAAGTAGCTATTATATTATTACAGTAAGTAGCTTAAGCTAAATTTAATCTTTATAATAAATAATATATCTTTCTATTAATTAACTATAATTAAGTAAATATATAAAGATATTAGCATTAAGCCTTTATATTTATTGCCTTATTTACTTAACTTTAATTTAATAAAAGAGTTCTTTATTACGCTTAAGTCTTTTAATAGGTATTATTAATATAAAAATAAACACTTTATTTAAATAGATTTTACTTTATACCTAAAGTAATATATAAATAGGGTTAGGTTATAGCAGAAAAGCGCTTAAGGCTACTTTTACTATATTAATATAGAGATAAAAAAGCTATTAAAATGGTTTATTTTAAGTAAATAGAATATAATAGACTAAATATAGATTATAATTTACTTTAAAGTTTTTAATATCTCTATATTATAAAATTAAACCTTAATATTACTTACCTAATACTTAATAATACCTTCTTTAATTCTCTTATTAATAAAAAACTTAATATTCTAATTAAGATAAATTTACTTAAGGTCTAGTCTTTCTGCTAAAGTTAAATTATATATCGTTTTATACTTTATTTTCTATATATTAATAATATTTTTAAAGTAATATTAAATATAATAAGGATTTATATTTATATTAAATATAATAAGTATTTATATTTATATTATATATTTTTAATATATTAAGATATTTAAAGGTATACAGACTTCCTTTAATTAATTTAAATAGTATCTTAATACTATTATTATTTAATAAGTAATTAATATAAAAAGGTATAATATTAATAATATTAATAGGCTAAATATTAATAAATAATAACCTTTACTTTCTTTTATACTAAACACTTTACTTTTCTTTAGTATATAGTAAATTGCAGATATTAAGCAGTATATTATTATATAATTTTACTATATTTCTTAAGTATATATACTTAATAAAAGCTTTTAAACAGTAAGTCTTTAGCTTATAATACTTCTTGCTAATAGTATTAATTTAATAATATAGCCTAAGTCTATAAAGTAATTTTATATATTAAAAGAAGTTATGGACTTGTTTTTATATTATAGGCTTAATTAATACTATCTTCTTTTTACTAATATCTATTACCCTCTTAATAAGCTAGAAAGTAATAGCGCTTTTACTGCCTTTACTATATATAATAATATTACTTAACTGGCTAATCTTAATATAGTTAAGGGAAAGGCTAATCTTAAGTCTCTTACCGTTAAGAAGTAAGTAATTTTAGGCTTATAGCTTACTTTTTATTATCTTTTACTTTATATTAAGGCTATTATACCTTATATTTAAATCTACTTTACCTTTATAGCTAATATAAATAGTAATATCTATATTATTAATATAAAAGGTTTAATTTATAGATAATCTTTTTTTTCTAAGTTTATTTAATTTAAACTAAAGATACTTTAACTAATAGGCCTTAAGGATTAAAATAATATTAAGTTTAATATCTTTATTAATATATCTATTATTTAGCTTTACTTTCTATTTAATTAAGTAATATATATATAGATTAAAGGCTATTTATTATAGGTAAGTATCTTATTCTATTTAGTAAGTTATAATAAAGGTAATTTAAAGTGCCTATTCTAGATCTAGCTATATAGGGTTATATTGCAAATTGCTGCTAACTGTAATATTAGCTTATAGTTAGTATTTTTATTATCTATTACCTAGCTAAAAAGACTACTATTATTATTATTTATTATATTATATTTCCTAACCTTACTGCAGTATTTATTTACTATAAAAAAGATAAAAAAAGAGAATAAAAAAGAAAAGTCCTTCTATTAGGTATAAAAGAGTGACCCTTTTCTTTAAGGAGGGGCAGTAAAAGAACTATCTTTATTAAAGGCCCTATAAAAAGCCCTTTATAATATAGTAATGCTTTACTACTTTTAGCCTAATACTATTATTTATAGGCCCTTTAATAAAATATATTATCTATCTCTATTTATATTAAATTGGATTATATTATCTTAAGAAAACTTAAGAAAGGTAACTTTATTATCTTTATATATTACATTTTAACTTTAGCTATATCTTATAGTTAATAATTATTATTAAATAATAATAAAAGTAGGCTATATATTAGTTTAACTATTTATTTAATAAGATACTAAAATAGCTTATAGTCTTATATTAAATATTGTTTATTATAGTATTTTATAAAGATATATTCTATAATAAAAACTTATAAATAACTCTTATTTAATTATATATTATATTATATATAGATAAGAAGATTAAACTATTTTATACTTATTTTTACTATTAAGTCTATTATATTAAGAATATATAAAGACTTAATAGAAATATAGATAGTACAGTCTAAACCTTTACTTACCTTAAGACTATTTATATTATTTTTAGATATTTAGATAAATCTACCTTAAAAGTAGGTAATTATTTTCAATAAAGGGCTTAAAATATATAGTTAATAGTAAGCCTACTTTAAATAAGGATAATCTATAGTTATAAGTAATAGAAATATACCTTATAGGGCTAGGTTTTAAACCTTTCCTTACTTTTTATTAAATGCCTAATATTTTATTTTTCCTTTTTAAATTAATTTATTATAATTAGTTTACTGGTAGTAGGTAATATTATAAAGATTTACTTAATTTTTAGATTTTAATTTCTTATTATTATATTTCCATTTTTTAATTATATAATTCTATTTTTGATTATAAATATATTTATCTTTTTTATATTTATTTTAGTATATATTATTCTTAAGTAACTTTATTATAGGTAATTGCTCTTTAAATAATAGTTTTAAGATTTTTTTAATTTTTACTAGCTAATTAAGCTGCACTTTTATTATATTAACCCTATTGCCTTAACTATACTGCCTAAATAACTATTATAGCTTTAAAATAGCTATTATATATACTCTTTCTCCTAAGGCTAATACTATTAAAGCCTTATTTAACTATTACTAAAATAATAAAGAATTACCTTTTAATAAAGCATTAAGTAATCTGAATATTATAATATATACTGGCAGGAGTATATAAAGCTAATAGGCAGATTGCAGAAGCAGTAAAGCTACTAGAGTATATAGTTAAAGTCTATAAAATAATATTAGCTAAGAACTACCTATTATAACTAGCATTATAGTATATACTTATAGGAATATATAAAGCTAATAGATAGATTATAGAAGTAGTAAAGCTACTAAAGTATATAGTTAAAGTTAGAGAGATAATACTAGCTAAGAACTATTTAAATTAACTAGTATTATAGTATATATTAATAGAAGGATATTAAGCTAATAAATAAATTAAAAAAGCAGTAAAGCTACTAAAGCATATAGTAATAAGAAAGAGTAAAGTAATATTATTAAATTACTTAAGTTAATTAATATTAAAATAAAACCTTAAGTATTATTATAAAATTCTAAATGGCTTAAATAGCTTACTTTATATAAAGAGAACTATATTTATAGAAATATATTATAATAATAGTATACTATATATTATTATATTATAGTAGTAAATACATATTAGATTTTAAGGCATTTACTAAAAGTAAGGAAATACAATTAATTTAATAATATTTTAGATTTTTACTTATATAATAGTAATAAACTGTAAGAGATATAGAAATATATTATCTTTAGTAAAACAAGTAGCTATTAATCTATAAAGTAGTATTACTATAGGTTACTAGATTATAGCTTAATTATTAGAATATATTAAATACAGTAAAATTAGTAATTACTATATATATACTATAAGCTTAGTCTGTGTGTTAGAAAATAAAGAGAGTGTGCAGATAGATAACCGATTTCAATCTTTACTGTACTGTACTACTATTTATGCATTGCAATTATTTTTATAGAAATATTCATCCTTACACAGCTCTTACATAGAAGAATTACGTCTCTAATTGTCTTCACCTTTAGAGGGGCGTAATCGATATTTGGGTTCTTAGTTTCAATTATTGCCGCGAATATATATTGAGAGTCACTCAGCCCCTGTCTTCTATCTACGAGGGCTGACCCAAGTAAGGGGCTGGTGCGATAGACCTTCCACCATCACTAAGAATGGTCGTTCCCGTGCAGTAACGATCCTTCATGGCATAAATGTAGGCCTCGGCCACCCATTCCGGTAATCCAACCTCCTTCGTAACTGTCTGATCCGCGAGATTCTTCAAGAATGCCTCTATCTGCTCGGGCGGTACGAAGACGTTCAATACAGGTGTCTTCACGGCACCCGGAGATATGACATTGACTCTCAACGGATGAAGATCGACTGCCAAGCCTTTCCCCAGGCCCTCCTGCAATGTCGCGTAGGCGGTCATGATAGCCCGCCCAGGGTATGGCTGAGCGCTGGCAGTGCCGCTCGTCAACACGATGGAGTTCTTAGAAGAGATATCCAGGTACTTCGGGGCGATCTTCCCAAGTATGACAGCAGCAGCGAACCTGACTGACAAGCCCTGTTTCAAATCGTCTGTGGTGATTTTGCTCACATGCGGCATCATGTGCAGATCGCCGGCCACGTGGACAATGTGGTTGATAGGGCCTCCGGCCTTGACTTTGTCAAGAAGCTCTGTCAGATTCTTTTCCACCATGTCGAGGTTTGCCAGGTCAACTGGAGCACCGTTGATGTTGTCTGCGGGCACCTGAGGGTGTGCTTCACGTAGCTGGGTCACGGTACTGGCGACCTTATCTGCCGTGGAGCCGGTGATGAAAACGCTCGTGCCATTGGCGAGGGAAGCGAGGGCCACTCCATAGCCGATACCGCCAGTACCACCGAGCACGAGCACGCGGCTGCCAGCGAGAGGATTGATGTGTGTAGTCGCAGGAGTCATGGTTGACCGTTGATAAGTGAAGCAGGGGGGAAGTTGAGTAGGTTCAGGAACAGTGGAAGCTAAGGTTGGGATGATGATCGAGTGTTTGGTGGATGACCTGTCCGTCGTGTGGCAAGGGCACATAGGGCATATGTCTTCAGTATCTGGGAGACAACACTTGGTTAGATAAATTGCTTTGTGCCTACGGAGATATCGGGTTGAACAACTTCCCGATATCACCGATCAAAGTAATTAGTAATGATGACAATTACTGCATAAGTTGTGTGGAGTCGTACTAAGTGGTTCTAAAGATTTATCACGAGGCAATATTGTGGAGTTTGAATTTCGGAACGGAACTGTCGCTACGAGGGGCTTGCGGAGACGGTGAATGTCGGTGCAAGCAATACTCCAACCACATCTGCAACTAACATACACATAAGGGGGTTCGAGAAGAAACCATTGGAAGCTAGCACGACAAAGTCGTTACTTAGCGTTTTCTCTAGTTGTTTTCTGGGCTATGAGTAACTAGTTCAACTGGGCTGGTAAGTCAGCGGCCCCCGTGGTGGGAGGGGGTTCCGCTATCGCTGACTATGTAGGGTGAATCTATAACATAATCTGTTACACTTTCGTAGGGGGCTTCGTTTGTAAAACGATTTCATGATTTGCATATTTCTATAAATTTGTGCTGGTCATTCACACTCACCCGTGGGCCTCACTGCTCGCTTCTCACTGCTCGCTCACCCTCACCCTTCACTCGGCCTCATTGCTCACTCAATCTCATCATCACTACCACTCCCCAACCACATCGCACTTCGTTGCAACTGAATCATGGCTATTAACAAGGTCCTTATTATCGGTGCAGGACCTAGCGGTCTGTTGCTTGGCCTTTTTCTGAGTCAGGCAGGCATACCCTTTGAGATACTTGAACGTGGGTATGGCCTCAATCAAAGCCCCCGAGCAACTCATTATCTCAGGCCGGCATGCCACGAATTGCAGAGGGCTGGTGTACTTGATGAAATCATATCTCAAGGGTTCCTCCCCAAGACCATTTCGTGGCGGAGGCGGGGGCCTGTGAAGGGGGAGAGGATCGTCAAGTACCGTCTCCATAATGACGATCCCAACGCACTCGGCATGACATGCTTGCCCCAGCCTCAAATCGGCCAGATCCTGCTGGAGAAGCTTGCCAGTGTTAGCGCACCTTCTGTTAGATTTGGAGTCAAAGTTATCAGAGCTGGGCAAGATGAGACTCAGGCCTGGGTAGACGTGACGAAAGAAGGCAGCGATAAGATAGAGCGCTACCACGCCAGCTATGTCATTGGCTGTGACGGAGGGGGTAGCGTAGTGAGGAAGAGTCTTTATGGGGACGATTTCCCGGGTTTCACATGGAAACAGCAGCTTGTGGCAACCAACGTGAGCCTCATGTAGCCCCATTGCAAGGCTACTATATCACTAGCCATCCATGAGTTAGCCGGCTAACAAATTTTCCAACAGGTTAGGTACGACATGACTGGGTTTGATTACGATGATATCAACGCCGTGCTACACGAAGAACACCCACACAACTTTGTGCGCATTTCCAAGGAGCCTGGGCTGTACCGCGTGACTTACGCGGAAAGAGGTGATTTCACCCCTGAACAGCTCCGGGCCAGGCTCGAATGGAAGTATGAAAACATGCTCCCGAGCAACCCCAAACCCGACGCATGGGTGCTCGAGAATTTCAGCCCGTGCAAAGTCCACCAGAGAATTGTGGATAAGCTGAGGGTTGGAAAGATCATCTTGGTTGGAGACGCCGGGCATTTGACAAACCCAATGTGCGTTGATGCGCTTCCAATATGTCCATGATGCGGCTTTGAATGGTTTTTGCTGATCCTTTCGAGTATTAGTGGTGGATTCGGGCTTTCAGGTGCAATTTGTGATGTCGGTGCCCTTGCGGACTGCCTGGTTGGTATTCATACTGGGCAGGCAGAAGAATCCATTCTCGACAAATACGATGAGCTTCGGCGCAAGGTGTGGCATGAAGTTGTTAACCCTAACTCTTCCAGGAACTTTACAGGCACATACGAGGCGGATGTGGATGAAATGGTTGAGATGTGGAAGGCGATGGACCCGAGCTTGATGGAGGAGGTGAGTCCCACTCCTTATCCCACTCCCACCTGCCCTTGAGCCCATCCCTCTTACGTAGGACTGTTTCCTCACTAACTCTGCGCAGAGCTTCTGGACTATGGATCTTTTAACGGACCTGACACAGTACTATATTAACCCTGATGCTGCTATTACTAAGAAAGCCGGCGAGCAGTAGTAATAAAGAAAAGCCTTATATATATATATATATATATATAACTTGAAAGCTAGGGTTGTGGTTATTGGAAAGCTTGTATATTGTCTTTTTCCTTAAAGAGGGGAAATTCTATATCTAAATCCCTTAACTTTCGGTATCTTGCTAAGGTTTTACCTAAATATAAGTAATTATTTTATTCTCTTAATCTAATATCCCTCTTTATTATATAATAATTCTAATAGTAATATACTAGTCTTAAAGATTTAAGTATTATATTATATTACTTTAGTAAGATATTAATAGAATATTATAAGGTAGTCTATATTTATATTATTTTAATAATTAAATTTTAATATTTTTATTTTTTCTATTTTATTAAAATTATTAGTCTTTAATAAGCTCTTATTAATATCTTATCTATTTATCTTTAAATTCTTTAATTGCAATTTTTAATAATTTTATTATTATATTTTATATTAACTTCTATATAAATATTTTTTAAAAGTTTATCTATAATCTAGAGGTTTAACTAATTAATTAGTCTCTTAATAAGATTTTATATTTTTATTATATTTATAATATCTATTATAATCTCTCTCTTTAGTATTATACTAGCCTTTTACTAAAGTATTATATTTTCTATATTAATAACTAAAAGAAATATAGCTCTATATATATTTCTCTATTTTAATTGCTAGGTCTTTATTAATATTTTACTAGTTTTTTATAAGTATTTTAATGCAGTTTAGGCTTACTATCTGGCAATTAAATACCTTTAAGATTATTTTACTAATAAAAAATTTAATCCTATTTAGGTCTAATAGGCCTATACTATAATTAAGTCTTATAGTATAGCTTAATAAGTAGTTACTAACTGTATATATAATCTTGCCTTTAGTAATAATAGCATTCTAGCTGCTATAATTTAATCTTAAGATATTATATCCTTTTAGGACCTTTAGGCACTTTAATGCCTTATTTCTATATATTTTTATCAAGGTACTTTTAACTTCTTAACTAATCTATTTCTAAGGTAGTATTAAACTTACTTTTAAGGAAGTATCTATTTAAGTTATATTTATAATGCCTCTTTATGCCTATAATATCTCTGCTATAACCTGCCTTTATTTAGTAATTCTTTACCTAAATATCTATAAGGATATCTCTATTAAAGGTAAGAGGACTTATAATAAATTTCTATCTGCTTTTAAAGCTAAACTGGCTTTTTATATTTTGCTTAATAAGTATTTAAATAACCCTATTCTTAATATTTTAGTTATTTTTATTAGTATTACTTCTATTAGTTATTCTAGCTAGTTTACTTCTCTTTATTGCTAAGGTGCCACTAAGCCTCTTTATACCTTTAAGTAATTTAGCTAAAAGGTTTTAATTTTTTAGTCTTTATTATATAGTTAGTATTAATTATATAAGTATTTATTAGGGCTTTATCTTTTTTATATTTTAGTGGTTTTTAGGGGTAATAAATCTAAATTAAATCTTTTAAGTATCTATTTTATTATATAACTTAATTTAAAATAATTTCTATTTACTATTTAATTACTATAATTTTAATAAGCTTTAGTTACTTAAGAAAATTTTAGAATTTCTTATTAATAAGGTTTTTAATAAGGCTATTAACTATTAGTTAAGTTAATAGGGTATATATTATATTTACTATTCTATTTACTACTTTTTATTTTAATTAATAGTTATAAATCTATATATATTATAGCTTTATATATAATTTAATTAATTTCTCTTTAATTAATTAAATAGTTTATAAGTTATTATATTAAATAGTTACCTTTAGTGGCTTAATAAGGCCTTACTAAAGGATTTTATCTTTTAAATTAACTTATAATAAGGATATAAGCTAGCTTATAAAGATAGCCTCTTTAACTGCCTATAATAAGGTAAGTAATTTTACCTTAATAGTAAATATAGTTATAGTATTTTACTTATTTACTTACTAGCTTATTACTTCTTTAAATAGTTATATAATAAAGGCCTATAAGCTTTAATAGTCTATTAATTTATTAATAAAGCTTATATTTAAGGCTATTAGTAATCTATTAACTAAAGAGTTATTATTACTTTTAAATTAAAGGGCTAAGTCTTTAGTTTAAGTAAGATATTATAATACTCTATTTACCGCTTTATAATATTATAGTTTTAGGTTTTAGTTAAATCTTATTAATTAGCTAGCTATAAAGGCAATATCTAGCTAAATTATTACTGCAGTATATATAATAATACCTACTTTTTATTAGTAATTATTTATACTTTTTAGGCTTAATACTTTAATATATAGTAATAACTCTTTTTATACTATTAAAATAACTACTTTATATTTTAATAAGGACTTTAGAAATAATTATTATATTTTATTAATATATATAGCTTAAAAGAGCTATAGGTAATAGTTTAGCCTATTTTTTATAACCTTAATGCCTAAAAACTATTATAAAGTCTTACCTCTTTTAATATAATATATCTCTTATAACTTCTTTATTAATTCTTTTGCCTTTTCTTTTTATTTTTTTAAGTAATAAAGAATGCAGTTATCTATATAAAAGAAGAATACTATATTGCCTTAAACCTAATAGCAGTTTTTATTAAGTATTTAGTAAAATCCTATATATAATAGACCCTTCTTAAAGTATTTTTACTATAAAAGAGATAACCTTTAGAGTCTATATAATACCTTTTATAGCTTAAAGACTCTACTAAATATTTAGTAACCTATTAGTATTTCTATATATATATCTTTATTTAATATTAATTATATAAATATATTAACTATATTATATTAAAGTATCTTATAATTAAATCTAATTATAATTACTATTAAAACCTTAAAAGATATTCTAGCCAGTATAGCTATATATATATCTTAACTATCCTTTATCTATTAGTCTTTTTAGACTATTAATCTTACTTTAATTTTTAGGAATCTTCTATATTTATTTAACTTATAGATATATATTTAGTAATATTTAAGTATTTAATAACCCTTTATTATAGCCTTAGCTACTTCTACCTATAATTAAAAGAGTTTATAACTCTTTAAATAAGCTTCTTTTACTTTCTAAATTATATTCTAGTATAAATAACTCTTTATATTAATATATAAGCTAGAGAGCCTTTTTAAGAGCTTTTAATATATATTAATATAAGGCCTTTTTTCCTTACCTAATATAGAGCTTATTCTATCCCTTTAGGCCTCTTGCTTTCCTGCATTAAATTAGTTTAAAGGCTAAGGTAAGCTCCCTCCTTTTAGTAAGTTCTTAAAGCTAGCTAGATTTTCTTAACTTTTATAACCTTAGGTCTTCTATTAGGTGCCTATATATATTTTATGCTATAGTGTCCCTATTAGGAATACTATATTAAATAGAATATAATTTCTTACTTATATCTTAATAAGGATTTTACTTACTGGCTTACTATCTCTTTTTATCTTTAGATCCTTTTCTATTATATAGAAAAAACCTAAGAAAAGTAATTCTAAAGATATTAATAATAACTTAAATCTAAATTAAATATATAGTTTTAATTTCTTACCTGCCTTTATTAAGTTATTAGCTTTAAGGCTTATAAATTCTATATTTTTATTAATAATTTTATTTAGTTCTTTATTTACTAAATATATCTGCTATAAATTAGGCTAAGTTTACTAAAATAAGATTAGTTTTTTAATTTATTTCTTTATTACTATTAGGTCTTTAGCCTATAGGTTATCTTAAAGGGTTACTATATTTCTATTAAAGTATTAATATTTATTAAAGGTAATATCCTATATTAAGAATACCTTCTTATTTAATAGGTTCTAGATTCTATAGAAATTACTTAATATATACTCTATTAGGTATTTAATCTACCCTTTAGGGGTTTAATAATATAATCTATTATATTATAGTTATATATCCTTTATAAGTATAAACGCTTTATATCTATATACTTTAAGGTATAATAGGTTTAGTTTTATTAATTACTTAATTATATACTTTAAGTAAAATATCTTATATAGTGATTTATACTATTTTTAAACTAATAGTATATAATTATAGAGATAGATAGCTACTTTTATTAATTTAGGCTAGAGGTATTTTAGAATTCTTATACCTACCTTTATTGCCTTACTTTTTTAAATAATAACTATAGCTACTTTTTTTATATTACTATTTTAAGCCTATATATTTAAAGTAAATAGTTTATATTATATTTCTTACTAAACTATCTTAATATATACTTATAGATAGGTTATTATAATTTTATTATTATACTTAATTATCTTTACTTTTTTAAAGTATTATATTTCTATTATATTTAAAAAGCCTTTTAGTGCTAAAAGGATAGTAAAGATTATTTAATTAATTATATAATAGTTTTAAGTAAACCCTAATACTTTATCTATAAATATCTATATTAAACTATAGCCTATATATTCTAATAGTATAAAGTAAAAGTTTATAGCTATTTAATCTCTTAAACTTATTACTTAAATTAACTCTTAAGGAGTATAATATATTAGTTAGTAAGCTTTTACCACTTTATATATATTATAGTTAATTATAGTTATTTACTATATTTCTATTAAAATCTCTAACTTTATTTATACTTCTTTTATAGATATAGCTAGGCATTAGAGAGCCTCTGGCCTTAAGTGGCCTAACCTTAAGTGCTATATTAAGGTATTACCTTTTAATAGCTTTCTTTTAGTCTATATTATATATATATATACTATTTTAGAGGGATAGAAAGTATATTTACTGCTAGTCTAGCTTATATTAATTTTAGGTTTTAGGGAGAATGCTTATATTTAAGTACTTATTGCCCTTTAATCTTTAAGACCTTACTGAATTTACTTCTATTTAAATACTATAAATAATTATTTTCTAGGCTTATATCCTATTAAATTTCTTATTTTCTTAATTTAGTAAATAATATTAGATTTATAGCTAATATAGTATATAAGGCTATATTATAAAGTTATAGTATTTTTAGTATATTATTACTTAACTTAAGTTTAATTTATATTTTACTATATCTCTCTATTAAGATCTATATTATCCTTAACTAAAAGAAGTCTTTAAGGGCTACTGCCTTAAGGTTCTTTATTTACTTTATATCCCTAAATATATATATAATTACTCTTAAATCTAATAATATACTTTTATTTAAGGGGTAATAGTTAATTACTATTAGGCCTATACTTAATTAAATAGAGCTAACTAGATATAATTAGGCTAATTCTTTTAATTTTAGCTTTTTAACTTAATTAGCTATACCTTTTTTATTTTCTTTTATCTTTTTTTATATTTAATTAATAAAAGCCTATATTAATTTAAACCTAATATAGGCCTTTTTAGGGAAAATATAAAAGTAATTTAATAAAATATACTTTAGTCTATATACTTTATATCTTCCTGCCTTATCTTTACTAGAGCCTTAATAAAAGTACTTCTTTCTTTTTTACTCTTTTTAGCTAGGCTTCTTTTAGGTCTTTTAGTCTTTTTTAGCCTTTTCTTCCCTTTTAGCTAAAAAAGCTCTATAGCTTACTTTTACTTTCTATATATCTAGCTATAATATTAATACTAATTAAATATCTACTGCTATTATACTAATAGATAGGGTATTAAACTAAATATAATTTATTTAAGTAATACTATAGGTATTTATCTATAACTTTAATAGGGTTAACCTTAAAGCTATAATAAGATTAGGAAACTATTAATTTGCCTTTTTAGCCTCTTATAGGCCTATATTTTAGGCTTTATTAATTAAAGTCCTTTATTACTTAAGCCAATTACTTATTCCTTTATAGGTTATATATCTTTAATATATAGGTTTTATTAAGACTTTTCTATATATTTAGTAAGCCTTTTGCTTTTATTTTATTTATATTAAAGAGAACTTATTATAGAGAGACTAAATCTATTTTACTAAAGTATTATTTTCTAAAAAATAGTATTTTATAATTTCTTTATTTACTATATTTAATACCTAATTTTAAATAATAAATATCTTTCTTTTTAAGTCTTTATAATTCTTTAGGTATATCTTCTATATTACTTTTATTATAGTAACTATTTAATAATCTTTTTCTATAAAATAAGGTATTTATTAAGTTTATATTTTATATTTAATATAATTTCTATTTAATTTAATAATAGAGAGATTAACTTTCTATATAGCTATCTTTTATATTAATAAAGATAATATTTCTATAGTAATTACCACTTAGGCAGCTATAGTGCTTTACTATCTTATTGCTAATATATTAAGGGGTATAGGTATAATTACCTTAAGGATAGGCTTATTAGATACTATTAGGTTAATATAGGCCTATAGATTCTTATTTTTTAATTTAACCTTTAAGGCCTTATACTAGCTAATCTACTTATTACTAAATTTAAGCCTAATTGTCTAATTGGTTATTATTCTAAATATCTTTAATAAATACTAGGCTTTCCTTTTTAGTTATACTTATAGTAGTTTTTCTTATAAATAAGACTCTTAATTATTAAAAAGTTTATATATTATCTTTTTTCTTAAAAAGGGGAAATTCTATATTTAAATCCTTTAATTTCTAGTATCTTATTAAGGTTTTACCTAAATATAAGCAATTATTTTATTCTCTTAATCTAATAGTAGTATTATTTCTATATTATAGAGTTATTATAATGGCTGAGGTAAATTATAATAATATATATAATAAGCTTGTATAATATACTATTAAAAAGCTAGGAATCTCTTTTATCTTTAGGATTTAAACTATTAATTTAAAAATCCTAGATTTAAAATATAAAGTCTTAAGTAAAGTTTAATAAAAATATAGACTCTTTATTTAATATTATTATATAATATAAATACTATTAAATACTATATAGATATAAATAACTTAATTAATTAAATAACTTAATTAAATTAATTAAACTATTAAATTCTTCCTTTTAATTAAATTATACTATATACTTTATAAGTTAAAATAATTAGTACTGGTATCTATTAGGTAGGGTTATCTATTAGGTAGTCCTAGATAGTATATAATTTAAAATACTATTACTACCTGCAAGGCAGCAGCTATTGTCTAGCAGGCAGGATTATACTACCTATTTACTATCAGTAAGCGACTTAATCTCAATATAAAGCCTGATAATGTGACTCAAAGTGATCTTAATAGTTGCCTTAGGATTAGAGCTACAGAGATGTTATATAGTAGTCCAAGTTGCCCATGCATAGCTTAAGCAACCAATGTGCCATTTAGGTATCATTTCTACCTTATGGACCTATTGGAAGGGGGGTCAATTCATGATCAGGAGGATGATCAAGGTGTTCTAGTGCTGCCGATATCCTTACCTGACTATTTTTAACTCGGAGCAACTTTATCCTGCATATAATTATATATGGTCATACACGTCTCAGACCGCATGCTATAGGCATAAGGGCAAAATATAAGTAATATATGTTTTAACTATATGCGTATGGTTAGAAAGCCTGTTGATACCCCTGCTGCCGGGAACTTCCGACCTTGCAGCAAGCTTGTCAAACAGGCAGCCAAGTAAGGTCAGAACAATCAAGCAGATACGTAATATAATAAAGTCAGTTCGGTATATTAATTATATAAAAACCCTTCTTTAAAGTGGCCTTGAGTTAAGCACCTTATTAAGCATTCGGTGAATTCTTCCATCTTATTAATCCCTTAGTGGCTGTGATATACAGATCCAAGCTATTGCGCTACTAGTTGGCCTATGAATGGCCCAAGAAGTCCGCTCGACGAATTAAAGCAGTCGGTGAATTCAATATCCCGTAGCCACACCGCCTAAGAACCATGGACAATTACAACCCGGTAGACCATTTGCCCTCTTCTAGGGGGAGCATCTTCGCTGTCGGCGACGTCACCTAGACTGGCGGTTCGAAACAAGGCCTTGCCAGCATGGTACAAGGGGAAGTAGTTTTGAACAACATTCTCCACCTGATCAAAAACCAACAAGGCTTGGAGAACTATGAGCCCTTGCCATTTGAAGGGGCTTTACAACTTGCTATGCGAGAGGTATGTATGACGTCTATATTTCACGGCCAGTTCGCCCACATACGACAGCTAGCATAACCACACCATGTACCTGCAAACTGGCAACTACGAGTTGCTGGAGGTAATGAAGGAGAAGGCTGACGAGGATGTCGGCGCAGCCGAAATGTGGGAACAGTTTCATGCCACGCTTCCGTAGGTCGAGCAAATGAGTCAAGTTTATCTGGAGCTGTGTTTTATACGACAGTGTCTAGGGGCTGGCCAGTAGTTATCCTTGCTCGTTTGGGGCACCAGTAGCTGTATCACTAATTTGAACAATACGGAATATCGATTCGAGATCCTTTCAAGTTCAATGGGGCTGAAACAAGATGGAGAAGACACAAAAGCTTCAATCGGCCAAAAATCAGATAGTTCAAGGACAAGGCTTAAATCGGGAAGCGAGCTGCAGATCCTACAGCGGAACCTATAGCTATAAGGCTGTGTTTGTGTCATCCACGATGGCCAAAGGAGAATAAATGCCACCCTAAGACAAGAACGTCTAACCGGGAACAGCGTCAGTCTCGGTAGTGGCAGAGTTTGGAAATGTAAAGAGCCCAAATCCTTGAGCGATCTCACCGCCCAAATCGCCGTGCAGTGCAGACGCAATCATCGGGCTCAAGAGAACTACCTGGCCTCGGGTTCGGAAACGGGATCTTGGTTAGGCCCAGTTCAATGATGGAGTGAATGGAAACTAGATTGGTCAGCCGCATCTACGCAAGACTCGGCTTTTTCTTAACTCCATAGGACGAGAAGACCGGTAGTGGGCCGAGCGCATGAATCTGATGACTGAGTCAGCAGGCAAAATTGATGAAAAGACCGAAAAGCCCGAAAAGACCGTAAGGTTTAGTCTAAGCTTTTTTCTTTGACCGCGTTATTGCGCTTCCGTTTGCCCGTAAAAGTGGAAACTGGTAATATAGTTATTATTTGGTGATTTAGCTCGGAGCCAAGGCCACAGATAGAAAAGTAAATCGGCACTGCTGGCTTGCCTAAGGCTAAGTGGCGGCTAAGTTCTATATAGTAAATATAAGCTCTTAGCTATAGGACTTAATTATAAATAGTATATTTAACTTATAACTTAAATATTATAATATTTAATTAATGTATATAATAAATAAATACTTTAAATAAGTAAGTGCTTTAAAGATTTTTATTTATAGTTTTTAATTTAATATAATACTTTAATTTATTTAATTAATTAAAATTACTTATTATACTTATCTTTAAAGGTCTTAATTAATATTTATTAATATTTATTTAAGTATTACTTTTTTTTTACTATTAGCTTTATTTATATTTTCCCTTACTATTAGCCTTATAAGGCTATTAAGCTTTTAACTTTATATATAAAGACTTAATTAATAAGGCCTTTATAGCAGGCCTATATCTTTAAGGTTAGAATCTTATAAGCTTTATCTACCTTAATGGTATAATTACTGCCTTAACTAAGCAGTATTAATACTGCTTACCTTTTAGTAAGTATATTAGCCTTCTTTCTTTACCTTGCCTAAAAGACTAAAATATCTTAAATTAACCTTTTTACCAGGTTAAGTCTATTATAAAGTATATTCCCTAACCTAACTTTCCCTCTATTAGTTATAATTACTAATATTAGTTATAGCTATTAATATAAAAAATAGCTAATTCTTTACTTATTAACTATAATACATTATTTATTAATAAGTATTAAGCTTATAGCTTTATAAAGTGATAATTAAAATTAAAAATATATTTATTTTACAAATATAATCATTAAAGAGCTAAATATAAAGATTTAATTATTATTTATAGCTAATTTATATTTAAATAAAATATAGCTATAAAGTACAGTACTTACTTAAATAATATTTAGAACTTTAATAAAACTGGCTTTATAATAGGCCTTATTATAGCCAGAATAGCTATTATAAGTTTAAAAATATAAAAATAGCTAAAATTAATAAAACTTAAAAACTAAAAATAAATTAATATAGTTTAAGTAATTAATATAAAAAGTTAGTTAATTATAATATTTTTTATTAATATTAAGAATATAACCTTTTAGGTAATTAAGTTATTATAATAAGCTAAAGTAAATAAATAAATAATATATTATATTTAAAGAAATTATTATATATTAATTTTATAAACTTAATTAACTTATATTCTTTAAGCTATTATAGTTTTTAATTACTAGCCTAAATATAACTTACCTTAATAAAAGTATTAAATAGTTTTACTTTTCTAGCTAGTTTAAATAACTTAATTAATAGAACTTTTAATAGTTTAACCTTTTTATTATAGTATATATATAATCCTTCTTAAAGCTATTTAATAACCTTAAAAAGGAACACTTTTTAGACTTTTAAAGCCCTTTATAAGGCTATAGTTTCCTTTATTTAGGCTTTATCTCTTACTAACTTCTTTAGCTTTTTATTAATATATTTTTAAAGTCTTTTAGCTTTTTAGATAATATACTTTTTATTTTTAGGTTTCATTAACCTTTTTAATAGCTAGGCCTTATTATAAATAAAGGCAATATATTATCCCTTAATATATATATTTTTTATAGCTATTTTAAATATATTATAAATATAAACGGCAATTTTAATGTAGTAAATACTATTAATATTTTAATAAAAGTATTTCTTATTTAAGGACTAAATAGTATTTAAATGCTATTTTTTTATATTTCTAATATGCCTTTTAATATAGCTAGTAAAGATATTATAGGTAATAAGAAATTAATATATATATATTCTTAAGCCTTTTAGCTTATAGAGTTATTATAAATAACAGTTTAACTTACTGTTAATATATTAATAGAGTTATAGTATAGTATATATATATAGATATAAACCTTAAGGTTATATCCCTTTATATACCTCTTAATCTCTTTACTTTATAATGTCTTAAAGCTTATAGTAAGATAAAGTAGTTATTATAAAGGCTTTTAGGTAAAAGCTTACATTAAGGTAAAAAATACTATGATTTTATTTATTATCTATATTTATAGCCTAAAGGTTAACCTTATAGGTTATATTTACTGGAAATTCCTTTTAGGATTTAATATCTAAAGAGGGATCTCTTTAGTTTAAACTACTGCTTCTTTACTGATATTACTTTATCTGCAATTCTTAAATATAAGGTCAATTAGCTATATGCCCTTATATATATATTTAATTAGTAGAAGTTAATTTAACTTTTACTAACTAACTTATATAAATAGAGTTAACCTAATTCCTTTAAACCTTTAAACCCTGCTATTATCTTGCCTTTATCCTCGATTTTATATAACCAGGAGGATATAGTATATCTATTTAGCCTTAATAATTATATTATTAAGTTACTCTTTATATAAGGCTAAGCCTATTAATGCAGTTAAGAAAGCTATCTTTTCTATATTAAAATATAAGCCTTCTTTTATAGTTCTTTTTAGCTTTTTTAACCTAAATAGCTTTTTAGCTAATTAAACTAAATAAACTAAATAATTTATACTAGTTAAGTCTATTTAATTAATTAAGTTAATTAAAATATAGTTAAAGATAGCTATTTTAATTAGGCTAAAGAGGCTTTTTAATAAAAAGTTCTTTATAATAGCTATAACTATTATATAGATCTTATAGTAATTTTTATTACTATTATAACCTAACCTAACCGTTATAACTACTAGCTTAACTTAATACTAATTTAATTACTATAATAAAGTTATACAAGTAGGTATTATATTAGTGGCTATAATTAATATTAATAATTATAACTAATAGTTAGGTTAGGAAATATACTTATAAGTTTGCGTTTAAATCTTTAGTTAGTTAGGGTCTAACTAACCTTTAAGTGAAAGTGTAATAGACTTATCCTGTCTTTTAGGTAGGGTAAAGGCAGAAGGCTAATATAGCTGCTAAGAGGCGTTATTAATATTACTTAATTAAGGCAGCAATTATACTATTAAGGTAAATAAACTATATAAAATTCTAACCTTTAAGATATAGGCCTACTATAGGGGCCTTATTATTTAAGCCTTTATATATAAAGTTAAAAGCTTAATAGCTTTATAAGACTAATAGTAAGGAAAAAAAAATTAGAAAATAGTTATTTATTTCTATATCTTGTTAATACTATAAGCAGTAGTATTATATATATAATATTTAAGATATCTATTAATAATTTAAGTAATTTAAATATCTTTAAAAGTGTTTTTTAACTTAAAATTCTTCTTTAAGTATTATTAAATATTTTACTTTATTCTTTATATATAATTAAATATAAAAAGTATTATTTTATTTTATAATTACTTTTTCCTTAATAACTTTTATATACTTAAGTGCTTTACTATATTAGATTTAATTACTAAATATATTAAATTATAATATATGTTTTATATTTTAAATAGTCTAATTTAACTTTCTTTTAATCTTTTTAGATTTAAAGTCTTAAGTAACTTTTAATATTATTATATATTTTAAAGTATTATAATATTAATTAGGTTACTTTATTATAGTTTTAATAGAAATACTATTTACTATTAAGTAAATATTATATTAAATAGTACCACTTTCTATTTTAAGAAGTATATTTATTTTATTAAAGATTGATAATAGTACTTTGTTTATAATTTTATTAAAAATTAAGTTAGTATTAAGTTTATTATTTAGATTAAAGTTAATTTCTTTCCCTTTTTTAATTATAGTAATAGTTTTTTCCTTTATTCTTTCTCTTTATATTCTTTTAAGTATAGGACTTTTAAGGCTAGTACTATATGTCTTAAAATAGATTATTATTTATATAGAATTTTAAGATAATATTTATTAAATATTTCTTCTTTACTTAAAAATAAATTATATATTTAAGTAAAGTTATATAGTCTTAATTTATTATATTTAAATTAAGTTATAGATAATAGTTAGGTCTAACTATATAGAATTAAGCTATATTTAGGTTTATTATTAGCAGATTATATAGGGCATAATACTAAGCAGTTATTAAAGTATTATATCTCTTAATAGTAGATTTAATATATATAAGGCTTAATTAATATAAAGAGATTTTATTAATAATTAATAAACTAAAATTTATAAAAATATTAAATAAATATATTTTATATATATAAGTATTTAAATAGAAAGAATATAATATAAAGTTATTATTATTTTTAAAGTATAATATTCTTAAGGTACTATTAATTTAATATTAATTATTTTAATATTAATTATTTTAATATTAATTATTTTAATATTAATTATTTTAATATTAATTATTTTAATATTAATTATTTTAATATTAATTAATTTAATATAAAATATATAAATAAAAGGTTATTTTTAAATATTTAAGGTAAAATTAATTAAACTCTATAAAGATTTTATTTTATATATAATATAACTGCTAGGGTTATAATATAATTTGTTTTTATTAGGTTTTATCTTTAAGGCCTATTATTTTAATTAATAGTAATTTTCTTTTAGTAAGGTTTAATTTAAACCTTTTATTATTATATTTTATAATATTTAACTGTATTTTTAAGTAATTATTTTAAAAGGATTATAAAATTTAAACTTTTATACTTATTATTAAATTTATTAATAAAGAAGTTAATATACCTTATATTTAATACTTTAAGGTAAGTAAGAAATATTTAATATTTATTAATTTTATTTATTATAGTAAATATATTAAGGCTAAAATATCTTATAATAGCACTTATATTATATCTTTTTATAAGTTTTTAGACATTCTTTTATTTATAGTTTTTTATTAATAATATAACTATAAATTTAATAAAATAAAAAAAGAAATTAATAAATAATAAAAATAAAATAAATAAGGAATTTATTAAACTTTATAAAGAGATAGTAATATTATAATTTTAATTAGCTTTAATTACTAATTATTTATTAAGGATTTATAAGATTTATAGTTATATAAAAGAGAAATACTTTAAGGCTATATATTATAGTCTTTAAAAAATAAATTAATAAGATACTATTTTATTTAAGTTAAATATATATAAAGATATATTACTTTATAATCTTCAAATAAATTATATTTTTAATAATATTAATTAATTTACTTTAAGTTTAGGTAATAGTTTTCTTATTAGTTTATCTCTATTTAATATTAATAAAAGCTTTTTAAGAGTTATTAAGTATTACCAAGGTATTTTAATAGTTTTTATATATTTTTATTTTTTAAGTAATTTTTCTATTTTACTAAATACTCTCTTTAATTATTATTTTTATATATATTTTAAATAGCTTCTACTTTATAGACTTTTAGTCTTAAGATTCTTTATAATTTATTACTTATTTTAGTTTATATTATATTTACTACTAATTTAAGTAATAAAATATAAAAGATTAAATAGAGTTTAAATTTTAGTAATAAATCCAGTTTATAGTTATTTTTTAAGACTTTTTATAATATTTTATAAAGTTTAATAAATTTATAGTTTAATTTATATATTAATTAATTTATATTAATATTTTTTATAGCTATATAGATTATATTTCTTTTTAAAAAGATTAGTCCTTTTAACTATTTTAAGTTATAGTAATTTTTTATTTATATCTTGATAAATTTAAACTTTATTTTTATTTCTTTAGATAGTTTCTTTATATTATTACTTTAATAATAGTAGCTAGATTAATAGACTTCTTTTTTAATATATTATAATATATATTTAATATAAACTTGAATTTAAAGTTAATATAAATTAGTATAAGCTTTATACTTTTATTATATATAGTATTATATAAAAGTTAAACTATTAATAGCTTTTTAACTTAATTATTCTATTTATAGTTAATATAATACTATAAGTATTATTTAAATACTTAATTTATTTATTTTATTTATCTATTAACTTATAGTCTAAATACTATTAAAAGTTAATAGTTTAATTTAAGTCTATTTATAAGTATTTACTAAAATATTACTATAAAAATACCTTCTTTATTTAAAAGGACTTTTTTAAGAAGTCTATATATATTAATAATATATTTATAAAAAATATAAGAAAGTTATTTTATATTTATAAATACTTTATATAAAATATAATATAAAAGTTTTATAAATTAGTTAACTATAATTATAGTACTATTATAAAAGATTTTAATTAAGGGTTTTTTTAATAAAGGTAACTTTATAATAAAGTTTATTATAATTAAGCCTTAAGGTTATTATGTTATTAATAAAGGTTATAATTATTTATAAGACTTATATTATTATATTTATGTTTTAATATATAACTTAAATTATTTAATAACTTTCTTAACTTTTTTTCTTTTAATTTTATAACCTTATTTTATAGTCTATTAAGTATTTTTATTACTTTTTAATATCTATATAAGAAATATAAATAAAATTTATAAAGGAAGTTATATTTTCTATTTATAGTTTCTATAATTAGTATTTTTATTATTATTTTAATAGGTTATATAAATTAGTATTTTCCTTTAGGGTTTATTTTTAAAAGTTATTATTTAATTTTAATAATTTTTATATTAAAGTTATATTATTAACTAATAGTATTTATATATCTATTATTTATATCTTTATAATATACTATTATAAAGTTAAATTTATATAAATATTTAATATAATATAGTTATTATTAATTTTATTATAACCTTAATAGTTATATTATATATAAAATAAAATCTCTATAAATTTTAATTAATTATAATTTAAATATTTAGAAATAACTTTTTATTATATATCTTATATTAAACTAATTAATATTAAAATCATTAATATTAAAATCATTAATATTAAAATAATTAATATTAAATTAATAATACTTTAAGAATACTATACTGTAGAAATAGTAATAACTTTATATTATATTATATTTACTTAAATCCTTAAATATATAGAATATATATATTTAGTACTTTTATAGATTCTAGCTTATTAACTATTAATAAAACTTCTTTATATTAATTAAGCTTAATATATATTAAATTTACTATTAAGAGATATAATACTTTAATAACTATTTAGTATTATATTATATATAATCTATTAATAATAAACCTAAATATGGCTTAATTTAATATAATTAAATCTAATTATTATAAATTTAGGTCTTAAGTTATTATAAAAGAAGCTATATTTTTATAGTTAGTAAATACTTTTATTAAGTATTTATTTCCTTTAAGGTAATATTTAAATTCCTTAAAGTAGTTAATAATTATTATAAACTCCTTATTATAGATAGTATAGTTAATTTTTACTTTATATATCTTATAAAAATAGAATATAATAAAGTATAATATACTATTATTATTCTATTATTTTATTTATCTTTTTAAGGTAAAATTAAAAGTATTAATTTTAAGTTTAATTTACTATTTTAAGTTAATATAATTAAAATAGGTTTACTTATAATCGCTATTTTAAGCTATTTAAAAGCTTTTTAAGTTTTATTATTTATTTAAAAATCTTATCTTTTTTTATAATTTTAATAATTAATATAGTACTTTATTTATCTTAATTTTATTATATAAGACTTTATATTTTAAGTATATAATTTAATTTTAATGAAGTTATATTTTAAAATAAAAGTAAAATTAAAATTAATACTTTAATTTATTTTATTAATAAATACCTTTAAGTAATTAATCTTTTAGATAATATTTCTATTTTTATAAATATAAATACTTCTTTCTTTACTTTATATTATTTAAAGGTTTTCTTTGTTTTCTTATAATAGCCTTAATTTATTTACTATTTTAAGAAAAATAAACTTTATAATAGCTTTATTATATATAATTATATTTAATTATTTACCTTTAATTTTAACCTTTAAGTTTAAATATATTTATTATTATTTATTAATTGTAGTTTATAAAGCTTTTATAGAAAGTTTATTTTTCTTTATTTCTTTATTTACTTAATACTTTATTATAGATAGTAAGTTCCTTTTCTCTATAGGTAATTATAAATACATTTACTTTTATAGTAATTTATATTATTAAAGTAGTTATATTATATAGTTAGTTTATATTTATATTTTATTTTTACTTTTTACATTAATTATTTTACTTTATTTTTATATTATAATATTTCTTTCTATTTAGCTAGTTTTAAAGGTATTATTTTATTTTTTCTTTAGCCTATTTATCTTTATAATAACTTTATAAATATTTTTATTTAAGTTTTCCTTTTTTGTATTTTATTTTCTTTTAAATATATTCTCTCTATTTTATAATTTACTTTAGGTTTTAAATATAACTTAAGGCGTAATTTTATATTTTAATATATATTATAATTTTAATTATTTAACTCTTTTTTATCTTTTAGTAATTTTATATCTTAAGGTATTAATAATTAAATAAGGTTTTTATTTTTTATACTTTTTAATTTATATTAAAAAGTAGTTATTTACCTTTTTATTGTATTAATATTATAGGCAGTAGTATTAATATATAATATTTAAGATATTTACTAATAGTTTAAATATTTTAAGTACCTTTATAGGTCTCTTTTAATTTAAATCTCTTTTTAAGTATTATTAACTTTTCTATTTTAGTTTTTATATATAATTAAATATAAATAGTATTATCTTATTTTATAATTACCTTTTTTTTAGTTAACTTTATATATTTAAGTATTTTATTATATTAAATTTAATTTCTAAATTTATTAAATTATAGTATATCCTTTATATTTTAAATAGTTTAATTTACCTTTATTTTAACCTTTTAAGCTTTAAAGTTTTAAATAACTCTTAAGGCTATCATATAGTTTAGGTTATTATAATACTAATTAGGTTATTTTATTATAAATTTAGTAAAGATATTACTTACTATTAAATAAGGGTTATATTAATTAATACCTTTTTTTACTTTAAAGAATATCTTTACTTTATTAAATATTTATAGTAATACTTTATTTATACTTTTTTTAGAGATTAAATTAATATTAAGTTTATTATTTAAATAAATAATAATCTTTTTTCCTTTTTTAATTATAGTAATAATTATTCTTTTAATAGCTTATATATTTATTTTGAATATAGATATTTATTTAAGATAAATTATTTTATCTTTTTTATTTTTATAATATAGTTCTTTTTTTAAATTTATATTTATTTTTTATTCTTTTAGGCTACTTTAATATAAAATCTTTATTATTAATATAATATATTTTAAAATTAACTTTTATTTTTATAAATATTTAAATAATACTTATTAAGTATTTTTTCCTTACTTAAGAATAGATTATATACTTAAGTAAAGTTAGGCAGTTTTAATTTATTATATTTAAATTAAATTATATTAATAGTTTTAATAGCTATTTATAGTTTACTGTTATTTCCATTTTTTTTAATAATACTTACCTTCTTACTTTTTAAAACTTAAGGTAATAGTCTATATCTATTATTTCTAAAAAGTAAAGCAGTTTTTAACTATAGGTAGATAGATAGGTTATTTATATAGTTATTTATAATAGGTTAATGTTATGACCCTTGCGGTTATGTTATATATACCCTATTAATTTTATTTAATTACCGAAATAATTACCGAAATAATTACTAGAAATTAATAGAAAGGTATAGTAATTAATTTATAATTACTTTATAATTATTTTTAATTACTAGTAATTACTAAAAGGACTAACCTAATTACCTTAAGTATATATATATATATATTTATTTAGTATTAAATAAAGCTTAATTTACTAGCTATTAATAAAGTATCTCTATATTAATAAGCCTTATATATATTATTTAAGTATTAAAACATATAATATTTTATAAGTTTAGTATTATACTTTATATTACCTATAAATATAAACTTAATATAGATTAATTTTTCTATTTAAAACCTTAACTATTATATATTAATAGCTCTTATTTAGACTATACTGTATAATATTACGTAATATTAATATAATAGTATTTATAACTTCTATCTAACCCTTTAATATAGAATATATATAGTATATCTTATAGCAGGAAGTCTCCCTTAATATAGAGGTTATCTCTATAGAAACTAATAAAGAAAAAAGAAAACAAAATTACTTTAGCCTATTTAACTATCTATAAAGGGGAAGTTATAAAGCTTAAATAAAGATTTACTTATTTTAGCTAGTAGTATAATAAATAGCTAAATAACTTTAAAAAGAATATTAATATTTCTTAAAATTAAATTAAAGAATTAAAGAAAAAGGTAATTAAATTTACTAGATTTATTAAAGCCTTTAGGGCTAAAGCTAAAAAAAGCTAAAAGCTTTATTAAAAGTATATTAAGTATATTATAGCGCTTACTATTATTAGTAAGGACCCTAAAGAGATTTTATAACCCTATTAGCTAGATTTATTTAATAGTAATATAAATAAGCTTTAAGGCTTTCTTATTAGCCTTTAAAGTTATTAAATATATTATTCTATTTAATTTATTATTAAAGAACTTAAGGTTAGATATAAAATAGAATTTCTTAAAGATAAGGCACTTTAACTTATAAAACCTATTATCTATAATTATATTAATAATCTTAAGGAAAGATAATAAGAAATAATAAAATATATCTATAATAAGTATAAATATTTTAAGGATATATTTATAATACTTTTAAAGTTATAAATAAAAAATAAATAGTAAAAATAAAGATTTAATAACTTAAATAATAAAAATTTATAGTAAATTATCTAGCTAAATATTACTATTAGGCAGCTAAGCTTAACTAAAGTAAAAAAGTATATATAGTATAAGTATACTTAAGAGTTAAATTAGAAGTTAAAGATATTATAGTAAATATTAAACTAAAGCCTAAAAACCTAAATAAATTAGCTAATATAGCTATAGAAATTAATAATTTAAATAATAATAAAAGAAATAAGCTAAAAAATATAAAGGATTATATAATCCCTATTAGAATATTAAATAATAGAATGCTAATTAAGGTAAGAAATAATAAGTAGATATATAATATAAAACTAAACTAGAACCTATAACCTTAAAAGTAATCTAGTAAGATAATAACTAAAGACTATATAATATATCTAAAGTTAAATATTATAATTATAATTAGTTTAGATATATTATTAATAAATATTCTTAACTATAATAACCTAAAGACCTAAATTATAATAAGTAAATATTAAAAGCTATTAATAAATAGGACCTTTAGATAGTTATATAAACCTAAATATTAGAAATAACATAAAGCCTATATAATATAGCTTCTATAATATCCTTAAAAATAGATTAAAGAATAAAGAAATAAAGCCTATATTTAAAAAGCTCTATTTAAGAATTATAAAATAAATTTCTAATATAAAAAGATATAAAATATAGTAATACTTTAAAGATTTTAATACTATATAACTAAAAGGCCTAAAAATACTAAAAGAAGGTCTTAAAAGATTTAGTAAAATAATAAAAGAAATAAAAGAAATAGTAAAAGCTATATTAAAGATAAAAAAAAGAAATAAAAGAAATTATAAAAATGGAAATATTAAAAATAATAAGGCAATATGGTACCTTAAAGGGAAAGGAAGTTATATAATATATTAATATAATTTTAATTAAAATTACTATTTAAGCTACTAAAGTAGTAATAAAAGTAAAAAGAATAATAGAAAATAACCTATACTTAAAGAAATAATAAAGGGATTAAAGTATAAAATATAGAGGAGATATAGTATATATAACTATATTATACCTCTAATAAGAAGATAAATAATTAAAATAAAGGTAGAAATAACTATATAAGCTTTTATATAATAAATAAGAATTAAAGATTTAAAACTTTAAGAAAGAAATATATATTTAGACTGCTAGGGAATATATTAATATAGATAACTTATTAATAGTATATATTTATATTTACTATATAGAAGATATTATAAATCTATTATATAAGGAATTAAAGTTTAACTCTAAAGACTATATAATAATATTACTTATTTATTTAAAATATAATAAACTATTATAGATATCTTATAGATACTATTAATATATAAAGTATAGGTAGGAAAAAGAAAATAATAACTGCTTTCCTATTATAATTCTAAATATACTTAATAATAAGCTATATTAAAAGGAGGAAATAGAAAGATACCTATTAAGTATATAATATAAAAACCTTTAAATATTAAAACTTTAACTTTATATAGCCTATTATAGAGAAATCTAAAAGAATAAAAATATATAAGTAGAACTTTAATAAATAATTTAAGATATTACCTTAATAGAAGAAAGATTTAATTAATAATATATAAATAATAGTAATAAATAGTTTATTAATAGTATTAATTTAAAAGGATTAAAGGAAGTATTAAAGTAATTAAAAATATAAAATAAAACACTAAAAGAATTAAAAGAATTCTTTAATATACCCTATAATAATAGAAATAAACTTACTTAAAAATAGAAAGAAGTCTAAAAAGAGTATAATAAATATAAAATAGAATTTATAAAGAAATAAATTAAACTTAATAAAGCTAAATATATTAAAGAATATATAGACCTAAAAGTATATTATAACTTATACTTAAAAAGTATAGGTTATCTATATAAAAAGTAAATAATAAAGTTATAATAATATAAATTATAATTAAAAATAATTAGAAAATAATATAAAAGATTAAAAGATTATTATTAATAATAAATATTTAATAATAAATTCCTTAATAACTATATTAATAGTAAAGGTTATTATAATAATAATTATAAATAAACCTATTAAAATGCCTTAAGAAAAGAAAGATACTTTTTATAAAAATAAAGCTATAAAAAAGTAAAAGCTAAAGATAAAAATAACTTAAATCTATAAAAGCTTTAGGAGCTATATAAAATAATAGACTTAATTACTTAATATTATAAGCTTAAATTAAAAGAAAATAGCTAAATGCTTAAATTAATAGTAAAGTAAAGAAAAACTTTATTAATTTAAAAATAGTAATAAAGCTAAAATTACTATAAAGGAAAAGAAAATAGATTTACTACCTTATAAATATAAAAAGATAGTTCTTTAATTATAATAATAATATTATTAACTAAAAAATTAATTACTTTAAGGTTTTTATTAAGGGAAAGAATTAAGGAATTAATTTTAATATTATACCTTTAGAAGAGAAGATAGATATTATTTTAAAAATAAATTAGCTTAAATAATAAAACCTATATATTAATTAGTAAATAGGCTAGGTTATATTCCTAAGTAACCCTAATAATAATAATAATAATATAATTATAAAAAGTAATAAGAGATCTTAAATACTAATTAAAGTAAAAGGCAGTAATAAATATAAAAATAAAAAGTTACTGCCTTAAAAAGAAATATAATATAAATATAAAAAAGACATAAAATATAAAATAGAACTTTTAGGCATTTTATAAAAAAAGGACCTTTAAAAAGAAAAATAAATAAATATAAAATTAATATAAAATTAATATAAAAATATTTTAAAAGAATACTAAATATATAATAGATTATTTAATAGAAATTTAAAAATAAAAATATTAAAATATAATAAATAAAATTATAAAATTAACTTAATAAATAATAAATTACTATTATAAAAGCTTTATTTATTAAATTAATAGAAACTATAAGTTTAAAAGGAATATATTAATAAAATACTAAAAAAAGGCTATATTAAGATATTTAACTTCTTATTAGCCTTAATAATATTCTTTATATTAAGGAAAAATAAAAAGAATTAACTAGTAATTAACTACTAACTGTTAAATATATATTTTAAGTTTATATATTAGCCTTAAAAGGTATTTAAATATCTCTAAAGTCTACTATAATTTAAATATGCCTTACTTCTTAGGTAGTAAAGCTTTATTAAGTTAATATTATTAAGTTAGCTGCCTTAATTGCAGCCTAAACCTAAATATACTTAATTTAGCTAGAAAGCCTTACTTTTTAGCTGGCTAAAATCTTCCTTCTATAACCTTACTTTAAAGGTCTTATATTAACCTCTATAATATATTATGCTTTGATTATCCAATACGCTTTAATAGTAAGTTATTTAACTTAACTTTTAATTATAATTACTAATAATAATATAGCTATATTATTATAATATTTAGAAAAAGCTTATAAAAGCCTGATTTTAGTAAGCCTTATTTAATAGAAAACTATAATATAATTCTTATAATTAGGTAAGCTTTTATAAGGGCTAATTAAGGTAATTATAATAGGCTTTATAACCTAGCTACTAAAATTAAATTATATTAAGGGATTAAGGATAATAATAACTGTATTAAGCTGGCCCTTTTGAGCTATAAGATCTTCTAGCTTATATAGCTATATCTTAATAACCTTTAGATTAATATAAGCTTCCTTAATAATAGGATATAGAGTTTTTAGATATTTAAGTAGGCTTTTAATAGAGGGTAGCTATAGTAAAGATAGAAAATATTCCTTAAGGCCTTTTATCTACCTGGCTTATATAGTAAATAGCTTTAGGATATTAGGGAGCAGTTAATAGAGGTACTGCTTGCATTAAAGAAGATAGGTAATATATAAGAGGGAGATAGTATACTGTAAAATAGATAAAAGAGGGGTAATTATAGGGCTTAGGAGGAAAATATATTAAGTTTTATATAGGTTTAGGTAGGTCACTAAAAGTTAATAACCTAAAGTTATAATATTAATAAAGGAGGGCAAAAATAGATTATACTATATAGTATATAATTAATTTATAATTATAAAGACTAGCTAAATATTAGTGTATTATTAATATAAATAGGGGGCTAAATATATATACTATTAAAGATTAAACCTTACTTCTATTTATTATAAAACTTAAGGATTAATTATAAGGTAAATAGATCTTTATAGCCTTAAACCTAAAAGGGATATATAACCTTATTTATATTAAAAAAAGAGATAAATAAAAAATAGCATTTAGAATTAAATTAAAACTTTATAAATATATAATTATACCTTTTAGTTTTATTAATATACTTATAATATTTTAATAGATAATTAATAGTATATTTTAATAATACCTTAATATCTTTATTATATATTACTTAAATAATATTTTAATCTTCTTAAATAATAAAGAAAGATATAAAGAATATATCTATAAGGTCTTAAACATATTATAAAATATTAAATTATTAATTAAATTAAAGAAAAGCTTTTTTGATATTAAAAAAGTAGACTTTTTAAAATATATTATTATATCTAGAGAAATTTAAATAAAATAAAAGAAGATTTTAGTAATAATAAATTAAAAGCTCTTAAAAAATATTAAAGAAATATAAGCTTTTTTAGGATTTATTAATTACTTTTAAAGATTTATTAAGAATTTTAGTAGAATTATTAACTTATTAATAGAATTAATAAAAAAAGACTAAATATTTATATAGAATAATAAGGTATAAAAAGCCTTTAAATAGCTTAAAGAAGCTATTTTTAGTAAATTAATCTTAATTATATTTAACTTAAAAAAGAAATTAAATTAAAAATAGACTTATTTAACTATACTTTAAGAAGGTAAATTAATTAATAAAATAATATAGGAAAGTTATATCTTATTATATTTTACTTATATAAGTTATATAATATAGAACTTTACTACTTAATTTATAATAAAGAATTCTTAGTAATTATTAACTATTTTAAGCAATTTAAATATTATCTTATAGAAACTAAATATTAAGTTAAGGTATATATAAATTACTAAAATATCTTATACTTTATAACTAACTATAAACTTAATTAATAATAATTAAATTATATAAAGTATTTATATAAATTTAACTTTATAATTATCTATAAAAAAGGATTAAAAAATAGAAAAGTAAATATAATTAATTAATAATTAAACTATAATATTAATAATATAAAAGTAAATAAATAAATACTAAAAAAGAATAAAAAAGGAAAATATATCTTTACTTAATAAATATAAACCTTAAGATAGATAGAAGCTAAAATAATTAAAGGAGTTTATATAAGAATTTTATAAATATCCTATATATAGATATTAAGGAGTAATAAAGATACTTAAATAATTTCTATAATGTAAATATAAGATATAGTAAATAATAGTAAAAAAGGATATTAAATAATATAACCTTTATATAGAAATAAAGGCTTAATATTATAAACCTTATAGAGAACTTTAACTATTACCTATAGTATAATAACTATAAGACTTAATTATAATAGACTTTATTATAAAGCTATTACTATTTAAAGAACCCTTAATTAAAATCTTTTATAATAGTATTATAGTTATTATAAATAAACTTATTAAGTTTTTATATTACCTACCTTATAGAGAAGATATAAATATAAAAGAACTTATATATATTATTTATAGATATATTATTAATATCTATAGATTGCTAATTAAAATCCTCTTAAATAGAGGATTAATACTTATATTAAGGTTTTAAAATATACTTATAATACTATTAAGGCTAAACTATAAATTAATAATTATATTTAAAGCCTAAATAGATAGATAAATAAAATAATTAAATTAAAAAACTACTATATATCTAGTTAATATATAATATTACCTATAATAAAAGCATAAAGCTTATATTAATATATATTAATTTTAGATTTATATTAAAAGCCTATTAAGACCTTTAAAAACTTAAAATAATTAACTTAATAGTAATAATTAAAAGTAATAATATTATAACCTTAAAAAGGTAAAGAGACTTACCTTTTTAAAAGGAAATATAGTTTACCTCTTTATAAAAAATATTACTATTAAATAATTAAATTATAAACTTAACTATAAGTATATAGAATTATATAAGATTATTAAAAAGGTCTTAAAGAATAACTATAAATTAGACTTATTACTAAAAGTTAGGATTTACTATATCTTTTATATTTTACTACTTAAACTAATAGTAAATATAATTTATATTAAAATATATAATAAATCTATAAAGGTAAAAAGACTAAAGAGCTATAAAGTAAAAGTAATAAAAGAAATAAAGATAGTTAATAAAAAAATAGAATACCTTATTAAATAGAGGAACTACCTAAAAAGTAAAAATATATAGAAACTATTAAAATACCTTATTAATGCCTAATAACTCTTAAGGAATTTTTATTAATAATACTAAAAGAAATAAAAAGATTAAATAATAAAAAAGAATTAAAAATAGAAAATTAATTTACTATATTAATTATATTATTAATATAAATATCTATAATAGCCTTAGCCTTTTAATACTTACTTTTATTTAGTTTATCTATTAATTAAAAACTATACTTTAATATCCTTTAACTATAAATCTAAATCTCTTACTTTTAATAATAAAGTTATATTAAATATAATAAATACTTATTTAATTAATATTATAAGTTAATTAATGCCTTTTTAATAGCCTTTTTAGCTGCCTTAATCTTTTTATTTAGCCTCTATTAAATAATTAGCTATAATAGAATATTAGGAAATAATACTTATATAAGAATATAAAAAACTTACTTTATAAAAGGCATACCTTATTACTATTATAAAAATACCTATAATAAGTATACTTACTATAAATATTAAGATTAAGCTTTATAAAATACTAAAGTTTCTTTTAGAAATAATATATATAAGGTAAATTAGCTCTAGCAGTATAGTAATAAATAGGCATTAAAGATATAGTTAAATAATTATAGAATTAAGTTATATAAACTTATAAAAAAATATTAAATATTAAATTATATAGGTCTTAGGGATAAAACCTAATAGAGAAGGGAGATTATATTATAACCCTTATAGTTATATTATATATACCTTATTAATTTTATTTAATTATTAAAATAATTACTAGGAATTAATAAAAAGGCATAATAATTAATTTATAATTACTTTATAATTATTTCTAATTACTAGTAATTACTAAGAGGATTAACTTAATTACCTTAAGTATATATATATATTTACTTAGCATTAAATAGAACTTAGCTTATTAACTATTAATAAAGTATCTTTATATTAATAAGCCTAATATATATTATTTAATTATTAAAAGATATAATACTTTATAAGCTTAGTATTATGCCTTATATTATCTATAAATATAAACTTAATATAGATTAGTTTCCCTGTTTAGAACCCTAACCGTTACAGTTAAAACTTTTTAGTAGTAGTTTTAATAAATCTTTTAGCTATATATATTATTTTAATAAAATTATTATAAAACTAGTTAAAATAGTAAGTAATAAAGGCTTTACTTTAAGTAAGGAATATGAATAGCTTATTAAAGATACTATTAAAAAGCTTAAGTAAATTAGGCTTAAAGATTTCCTTTTAGTCTTTTTTATTATTAATTACTAAAGCTAGATTATAAATTCTTATTAAATATTATTATTACTTTAATTTTACTATTATTAAAGTATAGTAAATTCTTTTAGTATTTAATATATTTTATTTAACTTATTAATAATATTCTTAAATTACTTATAAACTTATTTAATTTTTTTATCTTTATTTTAAAATAAATTATTTATATATTCTATTTTTTAGTTAATTAATAAATAGAAATTTAAATTAAGGTTAATAGATATTATAGTCTATTATCTTTAATAATTAATAATAACTTATTAATAAATAGAGTTAATATTTATAAATATTATACTTATATTACTTAATATACTATAATATAATTTAAATAAAAGCTATTATTAGTAAATTATATAAGATATAATACTAAATAGTTATTAAAGTAATATATCTTTTAATAAAGATTTTAATATATATAAGGCTTAATTAATATAAAGAAGTTTTATTAATAACTAATAAGCTAAAATCTATAAAAATGCTAAATAAATATATTTTATATACTTAACTATTTAAATAAAAATAATATAATATAAAGTTATTATTATTCTTAAAGTATAGTATTCTTAAAGTATAGTATTCTTAAAGTGCTATTAATTTAATATTAATTATTTTAATATTAATTAGTTTCATATAGAATATATAGGCAGAAAGTTATATTTAGATATTTAAGGTAGGATTAATTAAGTTTTATAGAGGTTTTATTTTATATATAATATAATTGCTAGGGTTATAATATAATTATTATAATTAAAATATTTTTATATTACTTTTCTTTAATAAACTTAAAGAAACTATTTAAGTAAAACTATATAAATTACCTAGAGTTAATACTTTACTTAAGTATATTGAAATAGCAGTAAAAATTTATAACTATTAAGTTATTTAAAGAAATTAAAATAATATATATAATATAAAATAATAAGGAAATAAACTTTACTATATTATAAATTAAAAGAAATAATAAAATATTAATACCTTTTCTAAAACTAAATCTAAATTAATAACTATTAAAACTATAACTAAAATTAAATTTAAACTTATTTACTAAAGCTATAATAAAAAAGGTTATAAGACCCTAAATAGAAAAACCTTATTAAAACTAACTAAAAGTATAAATATAACAGTTAGGGTTTTAATTAAGAAAACTAGTCTATATTAAGTTTATTATTATAACCTAAATAGAAAAAGTACTTATATTATATATACCCTATATTTTTGTTTTAGTTATTTATAATTATAGTGCACTAAAGGATTCTATAAGTAACTACTAAACCCTAATTACTTAAGCCTAAAATGGATTACTAATAATTCTAAATAATTACTAGTAATTCTTAAGAATTATTACTAACTTTATAGTAAATCCCTTAATTACTATTAATACTATATAATATATAAATATACTTATTTAGTATTAAATAGAATTTAGCTTACTAGCTATTAATAAAACTTCTTTACCTTAATAAGCCTAATATATACTATTAATTATTAAGAGATATAATAACTTAATATATTTAATATAATACCTTATATATTCTATAAATATAAACTTAATATAAATTAATTTATTTATTTAGAAACCCTAACTATTATATATTAATAGCTTTTATTTAAAATATATTATATTAAATAATTAAGTAATATTATACTATTAAGATATTTAGTAATACTGGCCTAGTACTACCTTATACTAAAGAACTATTTAGTATTATAGAAATAATAGCTAAAATCTATTAGCTATATAATACTATTTATAACCTATAGAATTAGGTTAATAATTAAAAAGTGGCTCTTACAGTAAGTAATATTTACCCTTAAGGAAAAAAAGATATTAAAGAAGCCCTTAAATTACCTAAATTAAAACTATTTAAAAGATAGGCTATCGATATAATTCTATTTCTAACCTAAATAAAAGGGTACTTCTATATATTTTTAATTAAGCTAAATACTGCTATAAAGAAAGTACTTTTTACTATACTATTAATTTAAGGAAATACTAAAAACTGATTTAAATTTATTCTTAAGGACTATCTAGAGAATAAAGAAATTATATAGAACTAAAAGACTATTAATATATTTACTAATTAAAGTAACTTTAAAATAGCCCTTAAGGATAATTTTAAAGTAGTTAATAAAGAGAGATAAGTAACTATAGAAATTATAGCACTTAAGCAAACTTATTTATATACTGCCTATTTTATAAAGTTTAAATAACTTATATTTAAGATTTAATAAGATAATAAAATACTTATAGAAGTCTATTATAAAGGACTTAAGGAGGAAATTAAAGATAAACTCTATAAGGCTAATAAATTAAATAATATTACTAAATATATTATAATAATAATTAAGATTAATAAAAGATAATATAAATACAGAAAAGAGAAAGTAGCTAAAATAGGATAATTAAATAACTTTAATCTATATTACCTTAACTAATAATAAAATAATAATTAAGGTAACTCTTAAAATTAAGGATAATAATAAGGATATTAATAAAATAATACCTTATATAGAATGCAGTTAGGACTTATATCTTTAGGCACTATATAGTTAGGAAAGGATAATAACTATAAGCTATAGAATATATTTAAATGTAAATATTATAACTATAACTAGATAGGATATATAGTATAATAATGCCTAGAATTATAGAAATTATAAAATTTAAATTAAGGTAAGTAACCTTTAGGACTTACTTAATAATAGGATCTATAAATAGCTATATATACCTAAATACTAGAAATAGTATATAATATATATAAGATATATTTTAATAGAAACCTAGAGATTATCTAAATTAAACTTAAAAATAAAGAAAGATTAAAAAAGAAAAATAAATTATATATTCTAAAAGAACTTAAATAAAAGAGGAACTAATAAAATAAATAGTAAAATAAAAATTACTATAGGTATATAGAGGATCTTAAGAAGTAAAAATACTTTAAAGTAAAATAAAAAGAATAAAAAGAAAAAATAAAGTAATAAAAGCTTAAGGAATTTAAGGAATAACTTAAATAAAGAAAAACTTAAATATTAGAAATAATAAAATAAAGTAGCCTAAATATCCTTAATATAGATAAATAAAAGTAAACCTTATAAGTTATTAATAATATCTTTATTAAGATAATACTTTAAGATAAGGAAGAATACTAAAGATAAGAAGTTAAAGCCAGAAGCTAACTTTAATAAAGGAAATAATGAAATTCCTTTAGTATAGGATATAGAGGTAAGGCTATTAGAAATATAGTTAAGTATCTTTACTATTAAGATAAATAAATTATATAGAAATAGAAATAACCTTATAAAGTAAAATATAATAAAAATAGCCTAAGAATTTATAAAATATAAGAAAAGATCTATATATAAGGCGCTAGGAAATATAAAAATATAAAAATAGGAAATAAACTTTATATTAAAGTATATTATATTAATAAAGCATTAAACCTATTATATCTAGAGTTTATATTTAATAAATAAGATAATATATAGATAATACTAATATATCCTAAATATAATATAATATTTTAGGTATTATATTAAAACTATTAATATAAATAATATAGATTAAATAAACTAAATAATAATTATTTTCTTATAATTATATTTAAAATACCTAATAATAAACCTTATTTAATAAAGGAAATAGAAAGATATTTAGTATATTTTTAGTATAATTATCTTAAAGTAGTAGAATTATAATTTAGTATAATATTATATAGAAAGATATATTAAGTTAATAAACTAACTTAAGGAATTAAGGAAAATATATAAATTATTAAAAATATAGAAAGAGAATTTAAAGAAATAACTTAAGGCAAGTATACTTAAGGAAAAGGAGAACTATTAGTTAATAAAACCAGTTTAAAGGATATAGAAAAACTGCTAGGATAATAGAAAGTAAATAGATTATATTTACTTAATAATAAATATTCTAAATAAAGAACTATAAAGATAAATATAAAATTAAAAAAATACTTTTAATAAATAATATTTAATAATAAATTTAATAATAACTGCCTTAATAGAAAAGGGTATAATAATAATAACTGTAAATAAATATACTAAAATATATTAAGAAAAGTTATATACTATCTATAATTAAGCTATAAATAAGCTAAAACTGTAAATAAGAATAACTTAAATTAATAAATATATTAGAAATACTATAAATAATAGACTTAATAGATAGCTTAATACTATAAGTTTAAATTAAAGAAACATAGCTAAATGCTTAAATTAATTATAAAGTAAAAAGAAACTTTATTAACTTAAAAATAGTTATAAAGCTATAATTACTATAAAAATAGAAATTATTACCCTATTTACTAGTTAATATAAAAGGATAGCTCTTTAATTATAATAATAGTATTATAAATTAAAAAATTAATTACCTTAAGGTCTTTATTAAAAGAAAGAATTAAAAAGTAGATTTTAATATTATATTTTTAAGAAAGGATATAGATATCCTGCTAGGTATATAATAGCTTAAATAATAAAACCTACTTATTAACTAAAAGAATAGCTAGATTATATTTTTTAATAACCCTAATAGTAATAAAGAAATAATTATAATAAATAATAAGAGATCTTAAACCCTAACTAAAAAGGATAGTATAGGTAAGTATAAAATAGAGTATTTATTACCTTTAAAAGGAGTATAATATAAGTATAAAAAAGGTATAAAAAATAAAATAGAAATCCTAAATATCTTTAAGGTATAAGACTTATATAAAGAAAAGAGATCTATAGAATTAAACCAGAATTAACTTAAGAATATTTTAAAATAATACTAAATATATAATAGACTATTTAAAGAAAAACTAGAAATAGAAATACCTAAATGCAGTAAATAGAACTATAAAATTAACCTTATAGATAATAACTTATTATTTTAAAAGCTCTATTTACTTAACTAAAAGGAGCTATAAGTTTAAAAAGAATATATATATAAAATACTTAAAAAAAGCTATATTAAGGAATTTAGTTTAGTATTAATATTATTAATATTCTTTATATTAAAGAAAAACTAAAAAGATAAATTAATTATTAATTACTAACTGGTTAATATATATACTATTAAGGACTAAATCTTGCTTTTACTTATTATAGAAGTTAAAGATTGGCTATAAGGTAAAAAGATCTTTATAGCTTTAGACCTTAAAGAAGTATATAACCTTATTTATATTAAGAAAGGAAATAAATAAAAAATGGCATTTAAGACTAAATTTAGACTATTTAAATATATAGTAATACCTTTTAGTTTTATTAATATATCTATAATATTTTAATAGATAATTAATAGTATATTTTAATAGTACTTTAATATCTTTATAGTATATTATTTAAATAATATTTTAATCTTTTTAGATAATAAAAAAGAATATATAAAATATATCTATAAAGTCTTAAAAATATTATAAAATACTAAACTATTAATAGAACTAAAAAAAAGTTTCTTTTATATTATAAAAGTAGACTTTCTAAGATATATTATTATACCTAATAAAATTAAAATAAAACTAAAGAAAATTATAGTAATAATAGATTAAAAGGGACCTAATAATATAAAGGAAGTATAAGCCTTTCTAAGACTTATTAATTATTACTAATAGTTTATTAAGGATTTTAGTAAAATTGCTAACTTAATAATAGAATTAATAAAAAGAGGAAAGATATTTAAATAAAATAATAAAGTATAAAAGGCCTTTATATAGCTTAAGGAAACTATCTTTAGTAAATTAATATTAATAATATTTAATCTAGAGAAAGAAATTAAATTAGAAATAGATATATTAAACTTTATATTAAAAGGATAGATTAATTAATAAGATAATATAGAGAAATTATACCTTATTATATTTTACTTTTATAAACTATATAAAGCAGAACTTAACTACTTAATCTATAATAAGGAATTTCTAGTAATTATTAACTATTTTAAGCAGTTTAAATACTACCTAATAGAAAGTAAGTACTAAATTAAGGTATATATAGATTATTAAAATATCTTTTATTTTACTATAATATATAAACTTAATTAATAATAACTATATTATACTAAATACCTATATAAATTTAACTTTATAATTATTTATAGAAAAAGATTAAAAAATAAAAGAGTAAATATAATAAGTTAATAATTAAATTATAATATTAATATTATAAAAATAATAATATAAATATTAAAGATAAATAATAAGAGAGAATATAGATTTATATAATAAATATAAACTCTAGGATAGATATAAGTAATAGTAATTAAAGAAATTCCAGGAAAACTAAAGAAGTTTATATAAAAATTTTATAAATATCCTATATATAGATATTAAAAAGTAATAAAAACTCTTAAATAACTTCTATAATATAGATATAAAATATAGCAAATAATAATAAAAAAGGTTATTAAATAATACATTTTTTATACTAAAATAAAAGTATAATAATATAAACCTTATAGAGAACTTTAACTATTGCCTATAGTATAATAACTATAGGACTTAATTATAATAGACTTTATTATAAAGCTATTACTATTTAAAGAACCCTTAATAGAAATCTTTTATAATAGTATTATAGTTATTATAAATTAAGTTATTAAATTTTTATATTACTTACTCTATAGAGAAAATATAAATATAGAAAAACTTATATATATTATTTATAGATATATTATTAGTATATATAGATTACTATTTAAGATTATCTTAAGTAAAGGACTAATACTTATATTATAGTTTTAAAATATACTTTTAGTATTATTAGGCCTAAACTATAAGCTTATAATAGCATTTAAAGCCTAAATAGATAGATAAATAGAATAAATAAATTAAATACTAAAATAATACTTATAGTATTATATAAACTATAAATAAAATAATTAGGTTAAAAAGCTACTATATACCTAAATAGCCTATAATACTGCCTATAATAAAAGCATAAAGCTTATATTAATATATACTAATTTCGGATTTATACTAAAAGTCTATAGAGACCTATAAGAACTTAAAATAATTAACCTAGCAGTAATAATTAAAAGTAATAATTTAAAGAATCTATATAATAAACTGTAAATAGAACTTAAACTTATTAGAAAAAGGATATAATAATATTATAATCTTAAAAAGGTAAAGAGACCTATCTTTTTAAAGGGAGATATAATTTACTTATCTATAAAAAATATTATAATTAAATAATTAAGCTATAAACTTAACTTTAAATATATAGAATTATATAAGATTATTAAAAAGGTCTTAAAGAATAACTATAAACTAGACTTATTACTAAAGGTTAGGGTCTATTTTATTTTTTATATTTTATTACTTAAGTTAGCAGTAAATATAATTTATATTAAAATGTATAATAAACCTATAGAAGTAAAAGGACTAAAAGCTTATAAAGTAAAAGTAATTTAAGAGATAAAAATAATTAATAAAAAAATAGAATACTTAATTAAGTAGAAAAACTACCTAAAAAATAAAAATATATAGAAACTATTAAAATACCTTATTAATACCTAATAACTCCTAAAGAACTTTTACTAAAAACTAAAAAAGGGTTTAAAATAGTAGATTAGTTAATAAGGTTTACTGCACTTACCTTAATTGACTTTATTATAATAAAAGAATTAAAAGGCATAATTAAGTTTTTTGCCTTTTTACTATTATTTATTACCTTAAAATCCTACTTAAAGGCCTTTAGCCTTTTAAATTAAATTAAATACTTTTAATAATAAAGATATATTAACTTTAAAAGATACTTATTTAGCTAATATTATAATTAAATAAGCTTCTTTTTAGTAGCTTCTTTATTAGCCTTAATTTAATTCTTTTTTTAAACTAAATAATTTACTATAAAATTAATATAAAAAGTACCTTATAGATAATAATAAAGAAATAAACCTTTTAATAATATTATATCTTTCCTATTATAAAAATAATTATAATAAGTATATTTAAAATAATTCTTTTATCTATCTTTTATTATATATTTAATATAATTTTTAATATATAAGAAATAAAGTATAATTTTATAGCTAGTAAAAGTAATAAGTTTTATATAAATAAGATAATATTAAATTATAATAGAAGATATTCTATTAATAATAGTAAGGAAATATAAGTTTAAATTAAACTTATTAAAGATAATATAAAAAGAAAAATAGATATATAGGTCTTAAAGATAAAACTAATAAAAAGAGAGAGATTATATTATAACTTAAATAGAAAAAGCGCTTATATTATATATATCTTATATTTTTCTTTTAGTTATTTATAATTATAGTGCACTAAAGGATTCTATAAGTAATTACTAAACTCTAATTACTTAAGCCTAAGATAGATTATTAGTAATTCTAGATAATTACTAGTAATTCTTAAGAATTACTACTGACTTTATAGTAAACCCCTTAATTACTATTAATACTATATAATATATAAATATACTTATTTAATATTAAATAGAACTTAGCTTACTAGCTATTAATAAAACTTTTTTACCTTAATAAGCCTAATATATACTATATACTATTAAGAGATATAATAACCTAATATGCTTAGTATAATACCTTATATATTCTATAAATATAAACCTAATATAGATTAATTTATTTATTTAAAAACCCTAACTGTTATATTTATATTTACAGAAATATAAAGTATATATATTAAGCTTAACTTAAGTATTATATTTCTTAATAATTAAGTAATATATATTAAGTTTATTAATATAAAGAAGTTTTATTAATAGCTAATAAGCTAAGTTCTATTTAATATTAAATAAATATATATATATACTATAAGGGCTTATAGTAAGTCCTTTCTTTAATATAGTATAGCTTAATTTATAATTAATAAAAAATAGTAAGGTATATATAATATAAGCGCTATATCCTATTTAGTTATAATAATAAACTAATACCTTATATTTCTAAAAGTAAAAAAGTAAATACTATTAAAAAAGATAAAGATAATAATAAACCGTAAATAACTATTTAAACTATTAATATAACTTAATTTAGATATAATAGATTAGGACTATATAACTTAACTTAAGTATATAATCTATTTTTTATTAAGAAAGAGATACTTAATAAGCAGTACCCTGGATTACTATATAACTAATAACCTATATTAAATTGCCTTATTTTAGTAAAAGAATAGTAAATAGAAAAAGAAAAGAAAGAAATTAAAAAATAGTTTAAAGTAAATAATAAAAAGATTTAAAATACTAAAAAATAGAAAAGAGATAATAATAATAGTATTAAAAACCGATTTAAAGGAATAAATTAAATTAATAAATACTAATACATAAATATAATAGTTAGGTTTTTAAATAGGTTAACTAGTCTATATTAAGTTTATATTTACAGAATATATAAGGCATTATATTAAGTATATTATAAAGTATTGTATTTTTTAATAATTAAGTAATATATATAAGGCTTATTAATATAGAGATACTTTATTAATAGCTAGTAAATTAAGTTTTATTTAATGCTAAATAAATATATATATATATATTTAAGGTAATTAAGTTAGCTCTTTTAGTAATTACTGGTAATTAGGAATAATTATAGAGTAATTATAAATTAATTACTATATTTCCTTATTAGTTCTAGGTAATCGTTCTGTAATTAGATATAATTTATAGAGTATATATAATATAACTGCAAGGGTTATAACAATCTAGAGAGAAATTTAATAAGTAAAAGCTAGCCTTTTTAATCTATACCTTAAGCTTTTAAGCTATAAGTTAAAAAGTTTAAAAAAGTAACTTACTTACTTAAATAACTTACTTACTTATTAACTATATTATTTTAAATTATAATTATTATATAATAAAATTAATAGCTTAATACTTATTAATTAACTTCTACTTAAGTATTTTATTATAAAGTTCTAAATACAATTTCTTATTTTAATACTATATATAAATAATAAAAGTAAAAAGATTAAATATAAGCTGCTACTTTCTTTAGGTAGCATTATAGCAGTCTTATATTATATTAGTTGGCCCTTTTTACCCTACTTATCGGAATATCACACTGCTTCTAACAATCTCTTTCCCACGGCTCTATCATATTAAGGTCACCTCCTAGCATATCGCTTATAAGCCCCAAATTGACTGGTCTGGCCTCCCTCCCACGAGATGTTCTCGTTGACATTTTCTCCTACTTTTGTCTGCATTGCTGAGGCGACCTAAGACTTCTCAAGGGTGTCGGAACCCCACACCAGCAAAAACAATGCCGTGAACCTCCGCAGCCGGACTAAAAGTCATGGTACTCGATCGATAAATATACCTTGTTCTCCCTTGCGGTCTCTTGTATGACACTGCATGCCGTTGCAGAGGATATAATGTAATATGAATTCGTACCTGGCTATGGCGACCCCGAACTATCTGAGCTTTACGCCTATGGCCACAGACTGAACTAATTCATGCGAACTGTCAGAGCACGCAAGGATCTCGCTGAGAAGGTCCGCATGGTGTTCGTTCATCCAAAATACTCTAACGCCGATGTGGAAAAAACCGTACTTTCTTTAAGGTGGGGCGGCGCTGATCTGGGCATCGATGTTGCCAAAGCTTGGCGGCACCGTGCAGAAGACCGACTAAATATTTAGAATTCTTCTCCAAGGGGGTCAGGACGGCCAGAGGACAAGGACCATATATTCATGCTCAACGCAGCCTTCACCGATGAAATCTTTCAGTATCTAGCACGAAGTCATACCATTAAGACCGACGACTTCTACAGGGCTTTGCACCATGAGCTCATCCCAATGATCATTGCCCTGCTCCCCAAGCTAGGTCACATCATTTATAAGCGCAACTCCGCGTTTGAGACGATTAAACATACCGCTTTCGAAGCTCTAGAAGTGACAGACCTCCCGTATCTTCGCACACTGGAGATCGATGACGATATGTCTTCCATTCTTGAAAGAGCACCACATTTAGCACAGGTTGACTTTCTCACCCCTCCCTCCTGGAACCCTTTCGAGAGGGCCAGAGACTCATTCGGCGGCGTATCCAAGATCAGGACCCTGCCATTGCGAGACATAGCCGTATCCCTAGCGCTCGACAGATCGCTCTCCTTCGCAGGCAAGGACCTTCGGTCGCTCGTTATTGAAGCTTGTACAACGAGCTTAAAGAGATTCCGTTAACTCCCTTGGCCCAACTTATCTATAGATACCATTGACAAGGTGCGCAATTACCGGCATGGTCTGGGACAGGGAGATTAAATATTTTTACCGTGTGGTTCATTTCATCCCCGCAAAACCCAATATGTCATTTTAATACGACAAGCTACCAAATAATGATCTTTTCCGCATCCTCGAACTCAAGCCTGGACAGGATGACGACTCCCTTCATGACAACCTTCGTTCATTTCTGCGCAAGGAGGCTCCTGCATATGAAGCTCTCAGCTACATGTGGGGGCCTCCTGATCGGGTGAAGCACATGGAGTGCAATAATCGAAAGTTCATGATAACCAGTAGCCTAGATTCTGCACTTAGACGTCTTAGGCTGGCTGATGAGTCTCGATATCTGTGGATCGATCAGATTTGAATTAATCAAGGCTCTCGAACTGAACGCTCAGAGCAAGTTAGCGTCATGAAAGATATTTACTCTGGATCTAAGCTCGTTACTGCATGGCTTGGCCAGGCAGACCCGGGAGAGGCAGCCGATACACAGGCAATAATCTCAGCACTTGCAACCATCGAACTCCAGCCGTTTAGCTACCTGGTTCATTTTCCAGAGAACAAACGTTTGCAGGGACTTAGGCTTCCTACTAGAGAGTCACCAGCTTGTGTTATTTTGAGTTGATAGACCCTACAGCTGATGGCTTACATCGCGTGCCTCACACGAGTCACCAGCTTTGGGCGCTTTAGACTCCATGTTAAAAGCCCCTTATTTCTTAAGGATTTGGATCATACAAGAACTTGCAGTCGCGCCTACGTATGATCTCCTGTGGGGAGATTGTCTTATACCAAAGGTCAACTTTGAGGCTTTTCTACTGACCGTGACCTGTCTTGGAATGACATATTCAGATCCGGATTGCCTACAAATGACATTGATAGAACCATCGAAAGGTGTTTGCCCTTTCATTGAGTGGTTATTTCCGGTGAACTTCACAGGGCAAGCCTGGAAAGGTAAAAACTTACTAATGCTTGTTTCTGAAACGAAAAATTGCCGCGCGACAAACCCGGTCGACAAGATTTTTGCTGTAATTGGACTGGCAGGCGAGAAACCATATGGTATCACGCCGGACTACAATAAGACTAAATCAGAAGTCTTTACAGAATTCGCCTTAAAGGTTATATTAGAAACAAGAAACCTCAAAATTCTCAACTACTGCGATGTAGAAGATCCAGCCGTCAAAGATCGGCTTCCACTGTGGGCACTGAGGTGGCATCACGAGACTACTGGTCATTATTTCGATATGACTGGCTACAACTTTAAATCTTCGAATGATATCGAGACCTCATTTCATACATCGACGGAGACAAAAGTCTTGCAGTTAAAGGGTTTACATATCGACAAAGTCAAAAAGACACACAGCCCCCTGACCAGCTTGATACACGCAAATTTCATGGCTATGAGTACAATAATTATGGATCATGCAAGCCTTTTGAAAGGTCAATACGGACAGGACATTATCAGGCCAATTGTTTTAACAATGTTGAACGGTCGAGTCGAGTCTACTGGTCGTCATAGCCTTTTGGACCCCCCAGAGCATTCTTGCCTCCAGTCGTTCACGGGGCTTGCAATTCGATCATTTTTGTCATCTTCTCACTACGACGATGACAGCTACAACAGCAGTCGGAGAGCAACGATTCAACTAATCAAAATGGCGATAGATTCTAGCCCTATGTCAACAGAATTGGAGTCAGCTTGGAAAGAGCCTGAGACATGGGAATTCCTCAAAGATAAACTTAACAAGCTTTACCCAGACGACACGGAAACTGCATTATCCTACTTGGGGGTTATTCGCAGGGCACCTTACGATGCTCTTAAAGGTCTTGAGAACTTTTTAGTTCTTGTCGCACACTGTTGGCTCAGAAATTTCTTCATTACAGAAAAGGGCTATATTGGCACTGGTCCTCCTTCCCTAAAGCCTGGAGACTCTGTATGTATTGCTTTCGGGGGAGATACCCCATATATTGTTCGTTCGAGGTCATCAACCAGCGATGAGGATCTATTTCTCGGTAATGCATATGTGCATGGAATCATGGATGGAGAGGTGATCACTACTTGGGAGGGGCAGAGGTACTCTCAGGATCCAAAATTCCATGAAAAGCTTTTCAAGCTAGTATAAGGAGGTCAGAGTCATGATAATCCAAATAATTTTAGAGCACCAGTATATCCTAAGGTGCTCTATCGTAACATGTTCGTCCCCTTGAAACCAACTCTGTTTCGCAGCTGTGTAGATAGAAATAGTCCAACTGTCTTGTTTCTGGCCACCGCAATTTCACAAGTGAAAGTGATAATTAGAAAAAAGCTTTATTACGGCAGCAACTCTATACTAGTTTCTGAAGACGGTGCCATGCGGCTTGTGTCAAACAAGCGCAGTCTGGCACATATGATAGCAGCTGTATGAGCTACAGCCTCATGTCGATATCTGAACTAAACGGGAGGAGCTATATGAGTTCATGGCTCGGATGATAGGACGAAGGCTAGGTACTGTTATAATCCAGAGGCATCGGAAGATAATTTATAACTCTACACTTGAGAAGGAATTGAATCTGCAAACGAGAAAGGTTCTATGCAGGGCGGTACTTGGCTTTGACCTGACCGCGTTGACGGCTTTCTAGATCATTTTTTAAAGTAGCAGATGGCGATAGGGATAGAGAAGTGTTGTGGACCATCAATCGAGCCAACTTATTAGCGACCTTTGAGTGGAGTGTAGAATAAGTTCTAGAACAAGAATGTGTTCGCTTTAACATCGATTTGGCGGTCATGGGCCCGACTTCTTCTCGTTTAATCCATGCCAAGACATCTGAATGCACGCGAACCCCTGCCAAATCCATCAAAATCTTTTATCTGATCCATCGGATAAGATTATTGTTATCAGATGAGCCATTTGACGTTAAAGAAGCTTAAGACTAGCCGAACCTTCGTCTCTTAGCGTGTATAAATTCGCGCAAAAGACCCATCTATCAACTTTCTCGCCCTATCGAAAGACGCCGGTGACGCCTAAAATTGTTGTTAGCTTGCCAAGAGAGGCTGAGAAAGAAGCTTAAAAGTTAGTGCTTCTAGCTTAGAAGCCTTTGCCTTCAAATGCCGCGGAACGGTGCCATGGGAGCGGAAATGAACAAGAATGAGGGTATTTGTGGCCATATAAGGATGAGATCAGCACACTTGACAAGAGGTTCCTCATCCAAGGTCCTATTCACGCACATTGAGAAGTTCTTCGTCGATTGATCGGATTGTTCACTATGAGCGACCAAAAGCCTATGAAGCATGAGGCTTCTTCAGCGATGACAGAAGTCGCTCCTGATACAGCTCTCGAGAATGCCAAGGCTGAGGATGCTGTTTCTGGCTCAATCGTTGAAGATGCAGACGCCCGGCCAATTGTCCCAATGACTTGGAGACTTGGTTCAGTCCTGCTCATTTGTCTTATCAGCTTTGGCGCTTCCTGGTCTGCTCGATTGACATCCTCACTCAAGAGCACCATCAAGAAGGAACTAGACATCAACAACACACAATTCGCTCTGCTTGAAGCTAGTGAAGAGTTCTTAGTCACCCTGTCGATGATGGCTTCTGGCATTCTGACAGACCGCATTGGTGGTGCTGGTATGTTGCGTCAAATAAGATATTTGTGCGTTTAGCTAACGAGTTTAAGGTGCCATGCTCTACGGTAACCTCATCATGACTGCTGGAGCTCTCGTTATCGCGGGTGCAGCAACATGTAGGTCATTTCCCCTCATGATCTTTGGCAAAGTCACTGCAGCATTAGGAGACATTGCCACTCAGATCGCGTACTACAGAGTATTCGCAGGATGGTTTGCACCGGGCGGGGGCTTTGGTACTACTATCGGTCTACAGATTGGTATCGCTCGCATCGGTGGCTTTGTCGGAAGCTCCACGGCCAACGTCATATCCAAGGTAAGGAATCTCTGAGTAACCAACAGAAGAGATGGACGCTGACTATGTATTAGAATACCGGAAACTTCGCTTGGGTCTTCTGGATCGGAGCATGCGTTGCGTTCTTCACAAACCTGTGCACACTTTTCTTCTTTTTCTTTACAAAGATTGCACACAAGCGCTTTCGCCCGCCTCCTGATCCAGCTACCGGCGAATCGTTGGTGGAGAAGAATAAGACGTTCGATATCAACAAAATCATTCAATTGCCTTGGGTCTTCTGGACGATTATGCTTTTCTCGATGGTGCAGACAAGCTGTTCCAACATCTATTCTCAAAATGCCACTGAGCTTGCTGAGCATCGCTTCGGAGTAGATGCTGTCGCGGCTGGTTGGTATGCCTCTTTGTCGCAGTATGCAGGTAAGCCATCCGCTTGGTCATTTACCCAGTGTTGAGGTGCTAATCAAAACACATAGGGTTTTTCCTCAGTCCATTGATCGGAGCTGTCATCGACACTTATGGTCATCGTGTAACACAGATGGCTATTTGCGGCACTGGCATGCTACTATCGATGGGACTTATTAACTGGGGCTCTACAACCAGCAGCGCAGCTGCTTCATATACATTCTATGCCATCTTCAAGACGTTCGGCCCTGTGACAATTATCGAGGGTATCCGAACTAGTATGTGGCATCAAGATGTTTTTGGTACTGCTTATGCTGCCAAGGTGACCATGAACAACGCGTGAGTCAAAACCAGCCCCCCGCAATGATCCTAATGGCTGACGACAGATCAGGACTAATATCATCATTCGCATCATCACCGGCGTTATCCAAGATGCCGACGGTGATTCTTACGACAGGGTGACCATTGTCTATGTTTTCCTCGCTGCTGCCTCTACTGTTGTATCTTTAGCAATGCTGATCGGCACCTTCTGGGCTCCCGACCTACAAATCCTGCAATTCTCACGAAAAGAGCGAATCTTACGCGGAGACATGATCAACGACCGAAAAGAAAAGAGCCAGGGACCCACTGGTAAGAAGGCTAGAATGATTAGCAAGGTCTGCTTCGTTGCGCTGTTCGTGTATATGCTGGGAAGCTGGGCAGCTTGGATCTGGGGCGCTGCGACGGGAAATAATTAGATGATGTAAGTGCTCAGGATAAATAAAAACTAATGTTTCTCCTGGCTGGGTTCATGAATCGTGGCTGCGGGACCGATGAAACGCGGGCCAAATCTGCGGAGCCGCACGGATGTTGGCCGATATGTCACGCACTACAGCCCTGCAAGGACGGGATCAATGCTATCAATTAGGACCGATATTCTCGTTTCTATTCTATGAGTCATGCTAGTCTAATCTATTTGCCCTCGACGATCTTTACAATTAGTTCTGCTGTTTCTTCCGTCTTCTCCACGAATGGACTATGACCTGCCGCCAGCCTTGCAGACCTCATCCCAGGCGTTGACTCAACAAGCTTTTCCTGAAGAGGCAACAATATAAGCTGGTCATTTTCGCAAATGATGTATGTCTTCGGGATAGTGATATCCGACGCGATAAAGTCCAGACTCGTCTCAAATGCATCCTGAGAATGCGGCTCCGTAGCCTCCAAAGCCTTATCTGTCGCTTCTTCACTGCATCCACTGTACACACTCTGCCTCGCTCCCTCCGACATCCTAGTAATCTGGTTCTGCAAATCATTAGCGACATGATGCGAACGCTTTGATCTTTCTCACCTTTGTGTACTTCTCGCCAGCCTGCAGCCAGGGCGGGTAAGCCCCACCAAACGTCGTGATGAGATCCCAGCCCTTTACCGGGATAGCGAACGCAGCTAAGAAAATAATCGAGTGAAACCCAACCTTCAAGCCGCGTTTCGCACGTTCTTCTGTGCCTTGGCCCTCCGTGGCAGCAGTCGCGGGAATGCCGCCGTAGGAGTGAGCGATGACAACGACTTCGCGACCTTGGTTGAAGAAAGGCTCTGCTGTCTCGATGACCTTCGCTTTGTCTGCTTCCCACGTCACGCCGTGACTTTCAGGACCTACGGAGGGGAGTTTCGGGATAATGCATTCGTAGCCGAGGCCGGTGAGGGCATATTTTATGGCGTCGTAGCATTTTGGGGGATGCCATGCTCCGTGAACGAAGAGTAGAACTGGTTTGTCGCTCATCCTCGGTGTTGCTTGCGCTTGTGAGTTAAGGTGGCTGGCTGTTTCATATCATAAAAGGGGCCAAGCACAGTTCTTATAATTAGCCACAATATCATGATGCAGGCTATGCAGAAAACAGCTGATACCAGACCACGCGGATCTCTTGATCAACGTGCATGTCCTCGTAATGCATCCCTGCACTATCTCCATAGAACTAAAAGCTTGACTGATCGTTCAGGGGAAGTGAGGTGAGGTTCAGCGGCTGCATATCCTTCCGTGGGCCAACATATGACTTAGAGTTTGCACCCCTGTTCTTCCGCACACTAACACCGCGGGTTTGGTACCGGACCCTTGACTACGCCTTGTAGGGTTGCATTCGCAGTGGGATTTATTCCTTTCAATGCTGCGAGCCCGCGTGTGCCGCGTTATGTTGCACTAAGCGACGAACGAGTCAGGAATCGCCTGTTTTAATGCCTACTCCCATTTTGGTCATGTGCGGTGGTAAGTTTAAACCATATTTCACGGTTCGCTCCCCAGGCTCGTTCCTAGCTGTTTTGGTGATTTAGTCTCTTTGCAATAGCTTTGTTATCACCGCCGGCAATATGTCTGGTAATAACTCGACTCCATCTCTTCCGCCTGATGTCTTGAATCATAATGAAGGGCATTCTCTCATCATAGCAAGCGCAGTCTCTATACCCTTCGCTCTCGGCGTTGTGGCTACCAGAGTATGGGCTCGACACCGAAAACGAATGGCCCTCGAACGTGATGATTTCATGATACTCTTGTCATTAGTAAGATTTGTGGTTTCTCGATCCTCTTTCGCCACGAAGCGCTGACATAAATTCTAGCCATTGCTTTGGGCGACTGCTGGAGTTGCAATTGCATGTAAGTTCCCTTGCAGAATTGAGTTGCACGCAGCGCGTAAACTAATGCTGATTCTAGCTGTGACCTACGGCGGTGTTGGCAAACCATTGGCAGTTAACATGATGCAAGACCCAAATCGCCTTGGACGAGCTCAATTGGTACGTGACTATCTTCGCCGTCGCAATACGTTTATTCTAACACCTTTCTTCGTAAATAGTGTCTTGTTTTAACCGAATTCGTCTACGGCACAGTCCTCTGCACCATAAAAGTTGGCATCCTCTTAATGTACTACCGAATATTCCCGACAAAGTCCATGCGAATCGGCGGCTACATCCTCGGAGGAATGACCTTGTCATGGTGGATAGGCATCATCTTCGCATCCATCTTCCAATGCTCGCCCGTAGACAAAGCCTGGAAGCCGTTCATGAAAGAGGGTACCTGCCTGGACAAGAACAAATTCTTCATTGGCAACTCGATACCGAATATTGTGATGGACGCTATGATCATCGCGTTGCCGGTCTTTGAGGTGTCGAAGGTGCAGGTACCGAGATCGCAGAAGATTGCTATCGCTGGAATATTTCTGATTGGTGGATTGTAAGTTTTTAGGTGCAATTGGAATAAGGCATTTGCTTATTTCGTACAGGATCGTGATCATCAGTTGCATTCGGTTGAAGTACATTGTGGCTCTCCTCCAAGCCGGACAAGAAGCAGACTTTACGAGTAAATACCCGGTCTCCCACTGCTGATCGATTTTATACTAACCGACATGCACAGAGCTCATCTCAACACCTTGGATCTGGACAGTCATCGAGCCATCAGTGGGCCTCCTCTGCGCCTGTCTCCCAACGATGCAACCGCTCTTATACGTCCTCTTCGGCCGATTCATCACCAAAACTACACAAGATCGTAGTAAGGAAGGGATCGTCACCATTGGAGGCAGCGGCCAAAAGTCAGCAGACAGGCAGAAAGGACCTGTTAAGGATGGACCATTTCGCAGACTGCACGATAATGACTCAGCTGAGGAGCCTGTTTTGTGGCCGGAGACGTATCATAATCAGCATAATACTGTGGTAGAGCACTCGAAAGGTGTGGCCGTGGATGAGATTCCGTTGGGGACGATTGCGGTGAAGAAAGATATAAGATGGGAAGAGTCGTAAAAAAAAGGATACACTATCATGCGAGAAGCAATTCTATAAATTGTCCTTGAGAAGTATTTGGGGGCAATACATCTCAGCAATTCCACGTAGATTAATAGTTTTAGCCCAGTGAAGTAACTTCTCTAGAGGTTGTCCAGAGGCTATTTTCTAAGCAGGCCAGAAATACAATAAATTATTCTTTATTATATTCAGAAGGTCATGTCAATCATCTCTAGGCAGCGAAGACTACGAAATACCCTATACTCCCACAAAGCAGATGCTCATTTCGCGAACTCATACCTTCAATTAACTCCACTAACAATCCAGCTCCCAGCCCAATAACTCCCCGAAGCCCATTCTAAGATTTATGATTTCCGCCTTGGAAAACAGCTGTGTTCCATTCCTCAAAAAATTCCTCATGAGCACCTGTATCAAGGGCGATAATTGGCACTGCGGTAAGATCTGGTTTTGGTCCCACCATCGGCGTGCCTACTAGAGTTGACTCGGCTCTAGTTGAACAGTCGCCCAGTAGCGATGGAGGTTGTGAGAAGCCCCCATTTTGCATAACTGAGAATCTTTCCTTGAAATTCCGTGCTTCTAACACACAGTTAGGTCTAGCTATTCAGAAGATGAGATGGAACACCAACCTTGATTGGTTTCGAACTGTATGTGGAACTGCCTCAAACCTCGCGGAGAGGGCATGAGGTCAACCGAGTTAGACTCGACTCTCCTTCCAATGTCCCAGGAGAGACGTCGAATACGTGGGATTGTGACAGAACTTTGAAGTTCGGCCAAGTTGATCTCATCATGTTCTCCCGCCGAGGTCCCGGATGATATGTAGCAAGTAAAGGTGTTGGTCATCGTGCCATCTCGCTCAATCCTATGCCAGAACCGCAGCATTTGTCTTCGAGCAACGATTAGGCCATCGACTTTTATCTCGACAGCCTCGAAAGCCCCGCGCAGTTCTCTCTCGCGGAGCGTCGACTGGAACTTATCGCAAGCGTCCCGGTCTTCAAACTTGTATTTTGGATCGAGACGATATATGTGGTATCCTTCGCTGTTAACGACGGTGACGAGGTGTTTTTTGAGAAAGGAAACTCTCTTGGAGGACTTGCTATGGGTCCAAGGTATGGAACCGTAAGGTACTAAACCGGTCAGTAAGAGTCTTCTCTGGGGGCACGTGGACGACGGTACCGACGTGTGTGACGTGTATAGTACAGTCGTCACTCTGATATTGCAAGATGCGAGACTCATCATCTCGAGCCATGATATGAAGTCTCCTGAGGCGTAGTCGTCTATGCTGTTGCGGTGCACTCTCCAACTCCCTAGTAAATGTCAGTGTAAGAGAGATTATACCGCTACGATTACGTACAATGTAGTGGGTGCATCCTCATAAATGAGTGTTAATCGACCTTTAGTGCGTACAACCGTTAGTTAGTTATCCTTCGCCGTCAAGTTGAAAGCAAATTCGGCCATACGTTTAATGCTTGGCATTGGGTAATCGATGAGATCGTCAGCATCCTCCTCTACTAGCCCCAGCTCGGTCCAACATGTTCTCAGCTCGTAGTCGATGCTCCGCAGCGTCTGCTCGGTAGCTTCTTTATCTTCAGCAGTTTTGAGTTTGTCAAGCTTCTTGGTTATCTGCTGTATATGCTCTGGCGCGACTTGGTATTGCGATGGCGACACATTCTGCGCGGGGTCTGTCAAGGCATTATTGGAAGTTTCTGTTACACCTGTCGCATCCTCTTCCCCGGATGATATTAGAAGGCGGTTAGGGTTGTTTCTGCCACTAGAAGTGGTCTCATAAGTAAGATATTTGTAGTGAACTAGAGAAGAAGGCTTGCCTTAGAGAACTCAACCAGCAGGGCACCAAAATCTGGGTATAGTGCGCGTCTATGCGCGTCTTGTACTTTACAAGCTTTTGATTATTCCTGAATGTCCAAACACCCCGGATGACAGTGGTAACAACCAGGCCTTTCGACGAGGTAACCTGTTGCTGAAGGAGCTCCTTGCACAAGGTCAATGTCTCCTCGATCTCGTGAACATCATCCTCATGGAGGATATCTGCCAAAGGATAATATGAAACATCATTTTGAAGCGCTTCGAGATGGCGCTGCAGCCGCACAGCAGATTGCCGAAAGTCCCTAAGCTCCTGTGGAGCGTTTTTGAGCCACTCGAAACTCTCGATGACCTGGTCCGCTAGTGTAATAACCTGCAGTACCAGCGAGACAACAGCTAAGATAGTCCCAGGATCCATGTTTGCAGGAACATGTTGTGAGTCGTTGCAATAAGCGTGGGTCTGCGTGATAAAATTGTCAAAGTTAAACTCAGTGAGGGTCCGTGAGAGAATCAAGGTAGCGATCGTCCTGTCTCAGGGTCTGAGGCGAGGAATCCGTTTCTTGGTCACATTATCACCTCCTATAAAATCTGTCTAGAAGCGGCAACCAATGCGACGCCAATGCAGACACTTTGTTGCGGCTTCTTTTAATATCTATCGTGATGGTCCAATGTCCTGCCCACGGGGTTGTGTGGGGCTCTGTGATTCGAGGGATAAATATGTAAGCAAGGCGCTCTCCCACCAAGTCGAATGACTGCGGCGGAGAATACAACAGAGACGGACCCTGTCGGCCTTAGTACCAATTGATTCATTAGTTAAATCATGAGCCCATGGGCCTCCCAATTTTCGCTCGCTCGTCATCTCATTATGCATCGAGTTCACCATGGATCCCCATCCAACGCATATTGAGTCCACTTCTGCAAAGAAGTCCAGAAGACGATGTTGATAAAGACATATTGAAGCTTCCCAAAGTCTCGGAACGTACAGGTACGGCCGTCGGAGATGACTTGCACACGGCGAAGGTCCAAGTGTAACGTCTCCAAACTGTGCCGATAATCGCCCATCTTTTTAATAACATTTGCAGAAACCCAGTTTATCTAGAATACTCTACTAGACTCAACAACAAGCAAACCAAGTTCTTTAGCTGCAAAAGATAGTACTTTATTAAGATCTAAGGGTAATAATATATCTTCTAACTATAGGGTTTTAATATTAAACTAGTTGCCGCCTAAACCTTTATCCCTCTTTAGAAAGGGATATTTAGTAATTTTAAGCTATTTTAAGTTTAGTGCCTATTTAATAATAATAAAAATATCTTTATCTATCTCTAATGTTTAAAGATATAAGAGCTCTATAGCTTCTAGAGCGTTAAAAGCAGTATATTTAAATATATAAAACTCTAAACTGTATTTATAAATAATGTAATTTAATTTAAGAAGTAGTGCAATTAGTATTAATATAAGCTTATAGTATAAAGCCCTATATAGGTTATTTACCGCTATTAAGTAATTTTTAAAAACTAAATCCTTATTAAGATAATACTAATAGGTATATAAAAGTATATAGGCTAAGATTTTATAAATAAAGGCTGAATTAAGTATAAATATTATAACCTAAATAGAAAAAGCGCTTATATTATATATACCTTATATTTTTCTTTTAATTATCTATAATTATTAAATACTAAAAGATTTTATAAGTAATTACTAAGCCTTAATTACTTATAAAAAAGTAAAAATATTAATAACTTTAAATAATTATTAGTAATTCCTAGAAATTACTTTATAGTTACTTACTATAAATATAACTCTCTTAAGTATATATATATATTTATTTAGTATTAAATAGAACTTAACTTACTAGCTATTAATAATACTTCTTTACCTTAATAAGCCTTAACTATACTATTAACTATTAAAAGATATAATACTTTATTTATATACTTAATATAATACCTTATATACTTTATAAATATAAACCTAATATAGATTAATTTCTTTATTTAAAACCCTAACTATTATATATTAATAGCTTTTATTTAAAATATATTATATTAAATAATTAAATAATATTATATTATTAAGATATTTAGTAATACTAGCTTAATACCTCTTTATATTAAAGAATTATTAAATATAATAGAAATAATAATTAAAATCTATTAGCTATATAATACTATTTATAACTTATAGATATAGGTTAATAATTAAAAGGTAGCCTTAATAGTAAATAATAATATTAACCTTTAAAGAGAAAAAGATATTAAGGAAATACTTAAACTACTTAAATTAAAACTATTTAAAGGATAAACTATAAATATAATTCTCTTTTTAATTTAAATAAAAGGATACTTTTATATATTCTTAATAAAGCTAAATATTACTATAAAAAAGGTACTTTTTATTATATTATTAATTTAAAGAAGTATTAAAGACTAATTTAAATTTATCTTTAAAGACTACTTAAAGAATAAAGAAATTATATAGAATTAAAATACTATTAATATCTATACTAACTAAAGTAACTTTAAAACTATACTTAAAAATAACTTTAAAGTAGTTAATAAAAAATAATAAATAGTAATTAAGATTATAATACTTAAATAGATATATTTATATATTATATATTCTATTAAGTTAAGATAACTTACCTTTAAGATTTAATAGAATAATAAAGCCTTTATAGAAGTTTATTATTAAAGACTAAAAGAAAAAGTAAAAAATAAATTATATAAAGTAAATTAACTTAATAATATTATTAAGTATATTATAATAATAATTAAAATTAATAAATAATAATATAAATATAAAAAGGAGAGAGCTATTAAATAAAAAAAAAATAAAAAAAGTAACTTTAACCTTTATTACTTTAATTAATAATAAAATAATAATTTCTATAATTAATAATTACTATAAGGGAATTATAAAAGTAATACTTTATATAAAACTTAATTAAAATTAATAATTTTAAGAGCTATATAACTTAATAATAGAAATTATAAGATATATAATATATTTAAATATAAATATTATAATTATAATTAATTTAAATATATAATATAATAATATTTATAGCTTAAAAGACTATAAGACCTTAATTATAATAAGTAAATATTAAGATTAACTTAATAGAATATATTATAAATACTTATATATATATAAATCCTAAAGATAACTTACAGTAAATATGATATACCTATTAAATAGAATATAAAGGTTATATAGCTTAAGCTAGAATATATAAAAGAGCTAGACTATAAAAAGAAAACTAAAAGAAAGGGATGCCTTAAAAGTAATTTTAAGGAAAAATAAAGATAACTTTAATAAAATAAAAATAATAAAAGATATTATAAATATTATATAGAAGATTTAAAGAAAAGAGAAAAATATTAAAAAAGATAATAATTATAGTAATAAGAATAATAATTAAAAAAAATATAAATATTAAAAATAATAAAAAAAGGAAAAATAGTTATTTTTAATGTAAAATTACAAAATAACCTTTTATAAATTATTAATAATATTCTTATTAAAATAATACTTTATAATAAAAAGAAATGCTAAAAATAAGAAATTAAAATAAAAGATTAGCTTTAATAAAAAAGATAATAAAGCTCTTATAGTATAGAATATAAAAGTAAGTATATTAAAATTATTTAGTATTTTTATTATAAAGATAAGTAAATTATATAGAAGTAAGAATAACTCTATAAAGAAAGATATAATAAAAATAGCCTAAAAATTTATAAAATATAAAGAGACATCTATATATAAAGAGCCAGAGAATATAAAAATATAAAAATAGGAAGTAAAATTTATATTAAAGTATATTATATTAATAATATATTTAACCTATTATACTTAAAATCTATGTTTAATATATAAAATAATATATAGATAATATTAATATACCTTTAATATAATAAAATAGTATAGGTTTTATATAAGAATTATTAATATAAATAATATAAATTAAATAAAATAAATAATAACTATTTTTTAATAATTATATTTAAAATACCTAATAATAAGCCTTACTTAATAAGAGAGATAGAAGGATATTTAATAGATGTTTAAAAAATAGAAAAATTATTAAGGATATAGAAAAAGAATTTAAAGAAATTACTTAAGGAAGATATAAATATCTCTAAAAGGAATCTTTAATTAATAATACTAGCTTAAAAGGTATAAAAGAATTATAATATTAATAGGAGGTAGATAGCCTATATTTAATATTAAAAGATATACCTTTAGGATAAGAATAACCTGCTATAAATAAAGAGTTAAATAAAGAATTAAAAAGATAATATTAATAATAGCTATTTAATAAAGAATTCCTTAATAACTGCCTTAATAAAAAAAGATATAATAATAGTAACTATAAGTAAATATATTAAAATATATTAAAAAAAGTTCCTTTATTTATATTAATAGTATATTAATATTTAGCTAGTCTTTATAATTATAAATTAGTTATATACTATATAGTACAATCTATTTTTACCTTCTTTTACTAATATTATAACTTTAGGTTATTAACTTTTAGTAACCTGCCTAAATCTATATAAAACTTAATATATTTTCTTTTTAAGCCTTATAATTACCTCTCTTTTATCTATTTTGCAGTATGCTGTCCCTTTTATCTTTACGCTTTTATGGTTTAAGACTATAACTGGCCTGGCCTATATGGTATTTAGTTAAGAGTAGGGACCCTGCCTCTTTTATATTTATATTAACCTGGTCTTCCTTTATAGTTATATATTGCCTATCTTCTTTAATATAAGCAGCACCTCTATTAACTGCTTCCTAATATCTTAAAGCTATTTACTATATAAGCCAGATAGATAAAAGGCCTTAATAAATATCTTCTACCTTTATTATAACTACCCTCTATTTAAAGCCTATTTAAAAGTCTAAAGGCTTTATATCTTATTATTAAGGAAGCTTATATTAATTTAAAGGTTATTAAAATATAGCTATATAAATTAGAGGATTTTATAGCTAAAAAGAGCTAGCTTAATATAGTTATTATTATCTTTAATCTTTTAATATAATTTAATTTTAGCAGTTAGGTTATAAAGCCTATTATAATTATTTTAGTTAGCCCTTATAAGAGCTTATTTAATTATAGGGATTATATTGCAATCTTTTATTAAATAAGGCTTATTAGGGTTAGACTTCTATAAGCTTCTTTTAAGTATTATGATAATATAGCTATATTATTATTAATAATTATAATCAGAAGGAAAGTTAAGTTAGATAACTTACTGTTAAAGTATATTAAATAATTAAAGTGTGGTATCCTTTAAAGTAGGGTTATAAGAGGAAGATTTTAGCTAGCTAAAGAGTAAGTAAGGCTTTCTAGTTAAATTAAGTGTATTTAGGTTTAGGCTATAATTAAGGCAGCTAACTTAATAATATTAATTTAATAAAGCTTTATTACTTAAAAGGTAAGGAATATTTAAATTATAATAGACTTTAGAAATACTTAAATACCTTTTAAGGTTAATATATAAACTTAAAAAAGAATATTAAAAAAAGTTATATATTATCTATAATTAAGTTATAAATAAGTTAAAGAAATAAATAAAAATAACTTAAATTAATAAATATATTAAAAATATTATATATAGTATACTTAATAAATTGCTTAATGCTATAAGTTTAAATTAAAGAGAGATAGCTAAATACTTAAATTAACTATAAAGTGGAAATAAATTTTATTAATTTAAAAATAGTTATAAAGCTATAGCTATTATAAAAGAAAAAGAAGGAACTTTATATATTACTTAATATAAAAAGATAAGTTTTTAATTATAATAATAGTATTATAAATTAAAAGATTAATTATCTTAAGGTAAATATTTAAGAAAGATATTAAGAAGTAAGTTATAATATTATTTTATTAAAAAAGGAAATAAATATAATTTTTAATATATTATAGCTTAAACAAAGAAATCTATATATTAACTAAAGAAATAGCTAGATTATATTTCTTAATAACCCTAAAAGTAATATAATAATAATTATAATAAATAATAAGAGATTTTATATTCTAACTAAAGAGAATAGTATAGATAAGTATAAAATATAGTATTTATTACCTTTAAAAGGAGTATAATAAAAGTATAAAATAGATATAAAATAAAAATTAAAACTCTTAAGTATCTTTAAAAAATAAAATTTATAAAAGGATAAAGTAAAAATAAAAATTAATTAAAATTAATTAAAAATATACTAAAATAATATTAAATTTATAATAAATTATTTAATAAAGAACTAAAAATAGAAATCTCTAAATATAGTAAATAGAATTATAAAATTAATTTTATAGATAATAACTTATTATTTTAAAAGCTTTATCTATTTAACTAAAAGAAGCTATAAATTTAATAGAAATATATTAAAGAAATATTAAAAAAAGGCTATATTAAAAAATCTAACTTATTATTAATAGTATTTATATTTTTTATATTAAAAAAAGATAGAAAAAATAGATTAATTATTAATTAATAACTAATTAATATATATACTATTAAGGATTAAACCTTACTTCTATTTATAATAGAACTTAAAGATTAATTATAAGGTAAAAAGATGTTTATTACTTTAGACCTTAAGGGAGTATATAACCTTATTTATATTAAAAAAAAAAAAATAGAAAAGTGTATTTAAAACTAGATTTAAATTATTTAAATATATAGTAATACCTTTTAATTTTATTAATATATTTATAATCTTTTAATAAATAATAAATAGTATATTATAATAGTATTTTAATATCTTTATAATATATTACTTAAATAATATTTTAATCTTTTTAAATAATAAAGAAAAATATATAAAATATTTATATAAGGTCTTAAAAATACTATAAGATATTAAATTACTAATAAAATTAAAAAAAAGCTTTTTTTATATTAAGAAAATAGATTTTTTAAGATATATTATTATATTTAGAGAAATTAAAATAAAATACAAGAAAATCTTAATAATAATAAAATAGAAAACCCTTAATAATATTAAGGAAATATAAGCCTTTTTAGGATTTATTAATTATTATTAAGAATTTATTAAGAATTTTAATAAGACTATTAATTTTTTAATAGAACTTATAAAAAAGGATAAACTATTTAAATAAAATAATAAGGCCTAAATAGCCTTTAAGTAGCTTAAAGAAGCTATTTTTAATAAACCTATTTTAGGAATATTTAATATTAAAAAAGAAATTAAATTAAAAATAAATATATTAGACTTTATATTAAAAGGATAAATTAATTAATAAGATAATTAAGGATAATTATATTTTATTGCCTTTTACTTATATAAGCTATATAAAGTAGAACTTTACTATTTTATTTATAATAAGGAATTCTTAGTAATTATTAACTGCTTTAAGGAGTTTAGATATTACCTTATAGAAAGTAAATATAAAATTAAGGTATATATAGACTATTAAAATATCTCTTACTTTATTATAATATATAAACTTAACTAAAGATAATTATATTATATAAAATACCTATATAAATTTAACTTTATTATTATTTATTAAAAAGGAATAAAAAATAAAAAGGTATATATAATTAATTAATAACTAGACTATAATAATAATATAATTAAAGTTAAAAAATAAATATTAAAAAGAAATAAAAAGAGAAAATTTATTTTTATTTAATAAATATAAACCTTAATATAAATATAAATTAAAGTAATTAAAGAAATTTTAAAAAAGCTAAAAGAATTTATATAAGAATTTTATATATATTTAATATATAGATATTAAAAAGTAATAAAAATATTTAAATAACTCCTATAATAAGGATATAAAGTGCTATAAAAAATAATTAAAAGAGTAATTAAATAATATAATATTTATATATAAATAAAAGTATATAGATATAAGCTATATAAAGAATTATAACTATTTAAAATTATAAAAGCACTATAAAGCTTAATTATAATAGACTTTATTATTAAGTTATTACTATTAGAAAAACCTTTAATTAGAATCTTTTATAATAGTATTTTAGTTATTATTAAAAGATTTATAAAGTTTTTAATTTATATACCCTATAGAGAGGTAATAAATATAAAAGTCTTAGCCTATATCTTTTATAATAAGGTAATATAAAAAAGAGAAATACTTAAGGAAATCTTAATAATATTATAACCTAACAGGATATAGCGCGTATATTATATATACCCTACCTATTTTTACCAATTAGATATTAACTTACAGTATACTATATAAGACTAATTGTAAGTTAACCTACTAACTTATAATAAGACTTATAAACTTACCTTAAGCCTAATGCACTTAATTATAAGCTACTGCAATATATATATATATATTTATTTAATATAAATAGAACTTAGCTTACTAGCTATTAATAAAGTATCTTTACCTTAATAAGCCTTATCTGTATTATTAACTATTAAGAGATATAATACTTTATTAATATATTTAATTTAATGCCTTATATATCCTATAAATATAAACCTAATATAAATTAATTTCCCTATTTAAAACCCCTAACTGTTATATATTAATAGCTCTTATTTAGAATATATTATATTAAATAATTAAATAATATTATATTATTAAGATATTTAGTAATATTAGTATTTTAGTACCTCTTTATATTAGAGCACTATTTAGTAATATTAAAATAGCAGTTAAGGTCTAGTAGCTTTAAAATACTATTTAAACCTTATAGGCCTAGATAAATATATAACCTGTAGTAACTAATAATAAAGGAGAAAACCCTAATAGGTTTTAATGTAATATTAGGGAAGCTCTAAAACCCCTTAAGTTAGAACCCTTTATCGGAAAGGCAGCTAATATAATTCTATTCTTTATATAAATAAACGTATACTTTTGCCTATTTTTAAACTATTTAGATATTACTATAAAGAAAGTATTATATACCTTACCTTTAATATAAAGAGATATTAAAAAATAGTAAAAGCCTATTATATAAGATTTCCTTAATAGCAATAAATAATTATAGGAATAAAAGACTTAAAATATTTTTATAGACTAAAATAACTTTACATAAGCTATTAAAGATAACTTTAGAGTAGTTAATAAGGAAAGATAGGCAGTAGCTAAACTACTTATACTTAAGCAGTATAAGTTATATACTATTTATTCTATTAAGTTTAGGCAATTTATATTTAAGATTAAGTAAAATAATAATACCTTAATAAAAATATATTATAGAGGATTAAAGGAAGAAGTTAATGATAAACTATATATTATAGATAGACTTAATAACTTAATTATATACATTACTATAGCAATTAAAATTAATAAATAATAATATAAATATAGAAAAGAAAAGGCTAACTATAAGAGGGGAAATAACTTTAACCTTTATTACTTTAATTAGTAATAAAATAATAGTAATTAAGGTAACTCTTAAAATTAATAACAGTAAGGAAGATATTAAAATAATATCTTATATAGATTATATAAAGGGCTAATAACTCTAGGAGTTATATACCTTAATAATAGAAACTGTAGATTATATAATATATCTAAATATAGATATTATAACTATAACTAATTTAGATATATAATATAATAATACCTATAGCCTAAAAGGCTATAAGACCCTAACTATAGTAAGTAAATACTGAAACTAACTTAATAGAATATACTATAAATAGCTATATATACCTAAATACTAAAAATGATATAAAGTAAATATAATATATACTTTAATAGGAATTAAGAAATTACCTAAATTAAACTAAAGGACTATATACTTAAATATAAGAAGGATAATATAATTATAAAAAAAGCATAAAAAAAGCATAAAAGGGAAATATAAAATAAGAACTATTATAGATATATAGAAGATTTTAAGAAGTAAAGATATATTTATAAGAAATAGTATAAAAGAAGGCAAAAAGCAAGAGATAATAAATTTAAGGAATTTAAAAAATAATAGAAACTTAAAAAAATATAAACTTTAGGAATAATAAAAAAAGAAAATTTAAATAAGTTTAATTTAAAACTGTAAGATAACCTTTTATAAATTATTAATAATATCCCTATTAGAATAATACTTTAAAATAAAAAAGAATACTAAAAGTAAGAAGTTAAAGCTAGAGACTAGCTTTAATAATAGAAATAATAAAGTTCTTATAGTATAAAATATAGAGATAAGTATATTAAAATAACTATTTAATACTTCTATTATAGGGATAAATAGATTACCTAGTAATAAAAAGAGCCCTATAAAGTAAAATATAATAAAGATAGCTTAAGGATCTATAGAATATAGAAAGAAATCTATATATAGAGAGCTAGAAAATATAGAGATATAAAAATAGAAAGTAAGATTTATATTAAAGTATATTATATTAGTAATATATTTAACCTATAATACCTAAAGCTAACAGCTAATATATAAGATAATATATAAACTATATTAATATACCTTTAATATAAAGAAATATTTTAGGTATTATATAAGAGTTATTAATATAATTAATATAAATTAAATAAATTAAATAATAATTACTTCCTTATAGCTATATCTAGAATACTTAATAATAGACCTTATTTATAAAAAGAAATAAAAGGATATATAATATACCTTTAGTATAATTACCTTAAAGTAATAAAACTATAATTTAATATAGCACTCTATAGAAAGATATATAGGGTTAATAAATTAATATAAGGAATTAAGGAAAATATAAAGATTATTAAGGATATAAAAAAGGAATTTAAAGAAATTACTTAAAGAAGATATAGATATCTCTAAAAGGAACCTTTAATTAATAATACTAACTTAAAGAGTATAGAAGAAGTATAGTGCTAATAGGAAATAGATAGCCTATACTTAATATAAAAAAATATACCTTTAGGATAAAAATAACCTACTATAAATAAAGGGTTAGATAAAGAATTAAAAGAATAATACTAATAATAGCTATTTAATAAAGAATTCCTTAATAACTGCCCTAATAAAGAAGAATATAATAATAGTAACTATAAGTAAATATATTAAGATATATTAGGAAAAGTTATATACTATCTATAATTAAGCTATAAATAAGTTAGGAATGTAAATAAGAATAATTTAAATTAATAAATATATTAAAAGTATTATTTATAGCAGATTTAATAAATTACTTAATGCTATAAGTTTTAATTAAAGAGAGATAGCTAAATACTTAAATTAACTGCAAAATAGAAATAAATTTTATTAATTTAAAAATATTTATAAAGCTATAGCTATTATAAAAGAAAAAGAAAGAACTTTATATATTACTTAATATAAAAAGATAACTCTTTAATTATAATAATAGTATTATAGATTAAAAGATTAATTATCTTAAGATAGATATTTAAGAAAGAAATTAAGAAGTAAGTTATAATATTATTTTATTAAAAAAGGAAATAGATATACTTTTAGGTATATTATAGTTTAAATAAGAAGATTTATATATTAACTAGAGGAATGGCTAGGCTATATTCCGTTATAACCCTAAAAGTAATATAATAATAATTATAATAAATAATAAAAGATCTTATATCTTAATTAAAAAGGATAATATAGATAAATATAGAATATAGTATCTATTACCTCTAAAAGGAATATAATATAAGTATAAAATAAATATAAAATAAAAATTAAAAGTTTTAGGCCTCTTTAAGAGATAAAATTTATAAAAGGATAAACTAAATATAAAAAATAGCTAGAATTAACTTAAGAATATTCTAAAAGGATATTAAATTTATAATAAACTGTTTAATAAAGAACTAAAAATAGGGATCTTTAAATATAGTAAATAGAACTATAAAATTAACTTAATAAATAAAAACCTATTAATATAAAAGCTTTATATATTAAATTAGTAAAAACTATAAGAATAAAAGGAATATATTAATAAAATGTTAAAGAAAGGATATATTAAGATATCTAACTTATTATTAGCCTTAATAATGTTTTTTATACTTAAAAAAAATAGAAAGAATTAGCCAGTAATTAATTACTAACCGTTAAATATATATACTATTAAGGACTAAACCTTACTTTTACTTATAATAGAACTTAAAGATTAGCTATAAGGAAAATAGGTCTTTATAGCTCTAGACCTAAAGAAAGTATATAACCTTATTTATATTAAGAAAGGAGATAAATAGAAAATAGCATTTAAGACTAAATTAGGACTCTATAAGTATATAGTTATGCCTTTTAGCCTTATTAATATATCTATAATGTTTTAATAAATAATTAATAATATATTTTAATAATACCTTAATATCTTTATAGTATATTACTTAAATAATATTTTAATCTTTTTAAATAATAAAGAAGAATATAAAGAATATATCTATAAGGTCTTAAAAGCACTATAGGATATTAAGTTATTAATTAAACTAAAGAAAAGTTTCTTTTATATTAAAAAAGTAGACTTTTTAAGATATACTATTATATTTAGAGAAATTAAAATAAAATAAAAGAAAATTTTAATAGTAGTAAAATAGGAAGTACTTAATAATATTAAGGAGATATAAGTATTTTAAGGATTTACTAATTATTATTAAGAATTTATTAAGAATTTTAATAAGATTATTAACCTATTAATAAAACTTATAAAGAAAGATAAACTATTTAAATAAAATAATAAGGCTTAAATAGCCTTTAAATAGCTTAAGGAAGCTATTTTTAGTAAATTAATTTTAGGAATATTTAATTTTAAAAAAGAAATTAAATTAGAAATAAATATATTAGATTTTATATTAAGAGGATAGATTAATTAATAAGATAATTAAGGATAATTATACCCTATTATATTTTACTTTTATAAGTTATATAATATAGAATTATACTATTTTATCTATAATAAGGAATTTCTAGTAATTATTAATTACTTTAAAGAGTTTAGATATTACCTTATAGGAAGTAAATATAAAATTAAGGTATATATAGATTATTAAAATATCTTTTACTTTATTATAATATATAAACTTAACTAAAAATAATTATATTATATAGAATATCTATATAAATTTAACTTTATTATTATTTACTATAAGGAAATAAAAAATAAAAAAGGAAAATATATATTTACTTAATAAATAAAGATATTAAAATAGATATAGATAGAAATAACTAAAGAAATTCTAAAAGAATTAAAAGAATTTATATAAGAATTTTATATATATTTAATATATAGATATTAAAGAGTAATAAAAATATTTAAATAACTTCTATAATAAGGATATAAAGTGTTATAAAAGACTATTAAGAAAGTAATTAAATAATATAATATCTATATATAAATAAAAGCATATAGATATAAACTATATAAGAACTATAACTACTTAAAGTTATAGAAGCACTATAGAGCTTAATTATAATAGACTTTATTATTAAGCTACTACTATTAGAAAAACCTTTAATTAAAATCTACTATAATAGTATATTAATTATTATTAAAAGACTTATAAAGTTTTTAATTTATATACTCTATAGAGAGGTAATAAATATAAAGGTTTTAACTTATATCTTTTATAATAAGATAGTATAAAAAAAAGAAGTACTTAAGGAAATCTTAATAGATAGAGGCATTACCTTTATTAGTAAGTTTTAGAAAACCTTAATAGTATATATAGGAGTTAATTATAGATTTATAATAGTATTCAGACTTTAGGTAGATAGCTAAATAGAATAGATAAATTAGGTAATAAAATAATACCTATAGTATTATATTAACTATAAATAAAATAATTAGGTTAAAAAGCTATTATATACCTAACTAGCCTATAATACTGCCTATAATAAAAGTATAAGGCTTATACTATTTAATGCTAATTTTAGCTATATTTTAGTAATATATTATAATATATATTAGACTAAAATTATTAACCTAATAGTTATAATTAAGAGTAAGGACTTAAAAGGTATATATAATAAACTTTAAATAGAATTAGAATTTATTAATAAATAGATATAAAAGTATTATAACCCTAAAAGGTTAGAAGGATTAACCTTTAAGGAGAGAGATATAATATACTTATTTATTAAAAATATTATTATAAAATAATTAAGTTATAAACTTAATTTTAAATATATTAGACTTTATAAAATTATTAAAAAGATTTTAAAAAATAATTATAAGTTAGACTTATTAATAAAAGTTAGATTTTATAAGATCTTTTATATTATATTATTAAAATCTGCAGTTAATATAATTTATATTAAGATTAATAATAAACTAAAAGAGATTAATAAACTAGAAACCTATAAAATAGAAGTAATTAGAGAAATATAAGTAATAAATAGTAAAAGAGAATACTTAATAAAATAGAAAAACTACCTAAAAAGTAAAAATATATAGGAACCCCTAAAATACCTTATTAATGCCTAGTAATTCCTAAAGAAGTTTTATTAACTAAAGAAGTAAAGAAAACCTCCCTTTAGTTAATAATATTTATAGTATTAGCTAGTTAAGCTTTTACTGCTATAAAGGACTTTATATTTTTTATAGACTTTAACTTATTTAGAGACTTAATATTATTATAAAGTATTTTAGAATTATATTTATTTAACTATTTTTTCTAATAATAAAGATATATTAAATAACTTAAATACTTATTTATCTATTACTATAACTATAATAATTTATTTTTAGTAATTTCCTCTTTATATTTTAAATAATACTTTTTAGCAGTAAAGTAATTTACTAAAAAAATAAGATTAGTAACTATATAAATAAGGGAATTACTATTATAGACCGTTTAAATTAGTAATGCCCTTACTGTTATATTTCTAACTATAATAGGTATATTATAAATAATACTTATAGCTAGATAGAGCCTAATACTTTAAATTTTAAGGCTTATAATAGCTATAAGATATAATAAGAAAACTAATACTTTTAATTAAAATAGCCTATATATAATAGTTATAAGTAACTTTAGATTTTAATATATTATTAAAGATAGAATAAATATTATAAGATTAAGTTTAGGTATATTAGGGTTATAAAAAAGGAATAATAGATAAATAGGTCTTAAGGATAAAATTAATAGAAAGGAGGAGATTATATTATAACCTAATAGGATATAGCACTTATATTATATATGCCCTATTTATTTTTACTAATTAGATATTAACTTATACTATACTATATAAGACTAATTATAAGTTAACTTACTGACTTATAATAAGACTTATAAATTTACCTTAAGCCTAATATATTTAATTATAAGCTACTATAATATATATATATATATTTATTTAATATAGATAGAACTTAGCTTACTAGCTATTAATAAAGCATCTTTACCTTAATAAGCCTTATTTATACTATTAACTATTAAGAGATATAATACTTTATTAATATACTTAATATAATGCCTTATATACCTTATAAATATAAACCTAATATAGACTAGTTTCCCTATTTAAAACCCTAACTGTTATAATAAATAAATACTTTTTTTATTGTCTTAATACCTAAACCTGCTTAAGCGTCTAAGAATTTATAAAGCACTCTACTTCATGCCGCCAAGCCTTAGTAATATTAATACTAAAATTAGCAGCACCCTACTTTAAAGTAAGGATAATTTATTTTATAGATTTATTAAAGTATTTTAAATAAATAAAAAAGAGCTAAACCCTATTAATAAGGTCTTTATATCTTTTAATAATATATATAAATTAGTTTAATTAATTACTATAGGTATAAAGCTTATATAGCTTAAAGTCTCTAAAGCTAGATATAAATTTATAATATAAAATATCCTTTACTATAATATATAGTAATTTATAAAAGGCTATAAAAAAGAATAAGGTATATTTATTAATTAAATATTATAATATTTAATTAGGCTATTAAGGTTTATAGTACTATTCTTACTAATATAGGGTTTTAATACCCTTTATAGGTTTTAGGTTACTTTAATAATATAAATAAAAGTAAGAGAAAATTTAAATAGAAATATTTTATAAAAAAGAGGCTAGGCTAGTTATTTTAAGGCTTATAAATAATATACTAAAAGGTAATCTTAATATATTACAACCCTAGCGGTTATATTATATATAATATAAAACCCCTATAAAATTTAACCAATCCTACCTTAAGTATTTAAAAATAACCTTCTGCCTATATATCCTATATTAAATTAATTAATATTAAAATAATTAATATTAAACTAATAGCACTTTAAGAATATTATACTTTAGGAATAATAATAACTTTATATTATATTTTTCTTACTTAAATACTTAAGTATATAAAATATATTTATTTAGCACTTTAATAAATTCTAGCTTACTAACTATTTGTAAAACTTCTTTATATTAAGTAAGCCTAATATATATTAAATCTACTATTAAGAGATATAATACTTTAATAACTACCTAGTATTATATTATAACGGTTTAGGGTTTTTAAATAAGTAAACTAGTCTATATTAGGTTTATATTTACAGAATATATAAGGCATTATACTAAATATATTAGGTTATTATATCTCTTAATAGTTAATAGTGCATTTTAGGCTTATTAAGGTAAAAAAGTCTTATTAATAGCTAATAAGTTAAGTTCTATCTAATATTAAGGGAGTATATTTATATACTATATAGTGTTAATAGTAATTAAGGAGATTACTATAAAGTTAATAGTAATTCTTAAGAATTACTAGTAATTAACTAGAATTACTAGTAATCTATCTTAGGCTTTAATAATTAAATCTTAGTAATTACTTATAGAATCCTTTAGTATACTATAATTATAAATAATTAAAAGAAAAAGGTAGGGTATATATAATATAAGCGCTTTTTCTATTTAGGTTATAATATAATCTCTTTCTTTTTATTAATTTTATCCTTAAGACCTATATATCTATTTTTCTTTTATATTTATTTTTAGTAAGTTTAACTTAAATTTATATTCTTTTGCAGTTATTAATAGAATATCTTTTATAGTAACTTAATATTATTTTATTTATATAAAACTTATTGCCTTTACTAATTATAAAATTATACTTTATTTCTTATATATTAAAAATTATACTAAATATATAATAAAAAATAGGTAAAAGAATTATTCTAAATACATTTATTGTAGTTATTTTTATAATAAGAAAGGTATAATATTATTAAAAGGTTAGTTTTATTATTATCTATAAGGTATTTTATATTAATCTTTATAGTAAATTATTTAGTTTAAAAAAAGAATTAAATTAAAGCTAATAAAGAGGCTATTAAAAAGGAGCTTATTTAATTATAGTATTAATTAAATAAGTATCTTTTAAAGCTAATATATCTTTATTATTAAAAGCATTTAATTTAATTTAAAGGGCTAAAGGCCTTTAAGCAGGATTTTAATGTAATAAATAATAGTAAAAAGGCAGAGAACTTAATTATACCTTTTAATTTTTCTATTATAGTAGAGTTAATTAAGGCAGGTACAGTAAACCTTATTAACTGGTCTGCTATTTTAGATCCTTTTTTAATTTTTAGTAAAAGTTCTTTAGGAGTTATTAGGCATTAAGGAGGTATTTTAGTAATTTCTATATATTTTTGTTTTTTAGGTAGTCTTTTTATTTAATTAAGTATTTTATTTTTTTATTAATTATCTTTATTTCCTAAATTGCTTTTACTTTATAAGCTTTTAGTCTTTTTATTTTTATTAGTTTATTATATATTTTAATATAAATTATATTTACTACTAATTTAAGTAATAAGATATAAAAAATAGAATAGATCCTAACTTTTAATAGTAAGTCTAATTTATAGTTATTCTTTAAGACCTTTCTAATAATCTTATATAGTCTTATATATTTAAAGTTAAGTTTATAGTTTAATTATTTAGTAATAATATTTTTTATAGATAGATAAACTATATCTCTCTTTAAAAAGGTAGGTCTTTTTACCTTCTTAAGATTATAATACTATTATATCTATTTTTTTAATAAATTTAAGTTCTATCTATAATTTATTATATAGATTCTTTAAGTTATTACTCTTAATTATTGCTATTAGATTAATTATTTTAGGCTCTTATAGGTCTCTATAGGCTTTTAGTATAAATCCGAAATTAATATATACTGGTATAAATTTTATACTTTTACTATAGGCAGTATTATATACTAATTAGGCATATAATAGCTTTTTAATCTAATTGTTTTATTTATAGTTTATATAATACTATAAGTATTATTTTAGTATTTAATTTATTTATTTTATTTATCTATCTATTTAGGCTTTAAATGCTATTATAAGCTTATAGTTTAGATTTAGTAATACTAAAAGTATATTCTAAAATTATAATATAAGTATTAGCCTTCTATTTAAGATAATCTTAAATAGCAATCTATATATACTAATAATATATCTATAGATAATATATATAAATTCTTTTATATTTATATCTTCTCTATAAGGTAGGTAGTATAAGAACTTAATAAATCGGTTTATAATAACTATAATACTATTATAAAAGATTCCTTTTAAGGGTTTTTTAGATAGTAATAATTTTATAATAAAGTCTATTATAATTGTATCTTATAGTTATTATATTATAGGTAGTAGGTAAAGTTTTTTATATAGTCTATATTATTATACTTTTATTTTAGTATAAAGATTATATTATTTAATAACCTTTTTTACTGTTATTTACTATACTTTATATTTATATTATAGGAGTTATTTAAGAGTCTTTATTACTCCCTAATGCCTATATATAGGATATTTATAGAATTTCTATATAAACTTCTTTAGTTTTTTTAGGATTTCTTTAGTTACTATTACTTATATCTATCCTAAAGTTTATATTTATTAGGTAAATCTGTATTCTTCCTTATTATTTATTTTTAATATTTATTCTATTATTTTTATAGTTTTATTATTATAATCTAGTTATTAACTTATTATATTTACTTTTCTATTTTTTAATCCTTTTCTATAAATAATTATAAAGTCAAATTTATATAGGTATTTAATATAATATAGTTATTATTAATTAAGTTTATATATTATAGTAAAGTAAGAGATATTTTAATAATTTATATATATCTTAATTTAATACTTATTTTCTATTAAGTAGTATTTAAACTCCTTAAAGCAGTTAATAATTACTAGAAATTCTTAATTATAAATTAAATAGTTAAGTTCTATTTTATATAGCTTATAAAAGTAAAATGCAATAGGATATAATTTCTCTATATTATCTTATTAATTAATCTATCCTTTTAATATAAAGTTTAATATATCTATTTCTAATTTAATTTCTTTCTCTAGATTAAATATTATTAATATTAATTTACTAAAGATA